>OY723284.1:1120153-1258938 GCA_963210315.1 Rhynchopus euleeides
ACCGGGGGTTTGCTGCGAACACCGCCAGACAGTTTTGTTCAAATTGTTCAAATTGTTCAAATTGTTCAAAATCAAGACGATTTATTGAGGAACCTCACTACCCTGGTCGTCGCATGTGTCAGGGTGGTGGTCAGCAGCTGCTAAATCACATAGCAGGGCCAAGAGGAGGTCGGGGGGCGGGGGGGGGGGGGTGCAGGGTTTGGCCGTGCCCATCCCTGATGATCATTCTGCGGGCCAATTTGATGACTTGTGCCATCCCATCCCCGCCCCCATCCCTCCGCAGAAGCTCAAGGCAGAAATGGTGTTCGGGGATGGCCTTGAGGCCGACAAGGCCCTCAAGCTGACGGGTGGCAAAAAAAAATATCAGAATAAAGAGCGAAGCTGTCCTCCAGGGTTTGCCCGTGCTTCGATGACCGAGCCAAGGCAACAAATAAGCGATCCAAGGTTTTCCATCCCTCCCTCCCTACCAGAAGATGGCTTCTCAGATATTTTCTCTGCTCCACCACCACCCTCCCCTCCCCCAAATGCATCCGACACAAAGCCGACACAACACAGGAGGGGGTGCCCAAAAGCACAGGGCAGGGCGGGGGGCAGTAGTAGGAGGGAGCAGCCCCCCCCTCCACCGACACACGTACACACACACACCCGCATTCCCCATCTCCTGGCCCAAAGATGGAGGACTTTGGGTCTGTGGAATGTATCCACTGCGGGAATCTTATCAACATGATGGAGTTGGATATGCACGAGCAGAACTGCGGGGCCTCGCAGTCTGTCAAACGGAGTTCGCCTGTTGTTTCGGATATTGCGCCGAGCGGTCCGGCGGAACGCATTCCGTTGAGAGGCGTTACCTTTCAAAATACGTGTACTACTATTGAGGGTTGCAGCACGGCTCCCGACAGCCAACCGGTGACTGGCACCCGAGTAGCGCCTCTCAAACCTTGCTCTAAGTCGGCAATGGCATCATATGACTACAAAACGCCACCGGAGAGCTATGATATTCGGCAGAAGTATCAAGGCAAGCTGACCCCACGGATGTGCTTCTCTGGCCTTCTCAACCAGGGTGCGACGTGCTATCTCAACTCGCTGCTCCAGACCCTGTTCATGTGTAAAGACTTCCGCAGAGAGCTTCTGAGCTGGGAGCTCCCCCCGGAGATGCACACCGATGTCAACGTGCCTTACCAGCTGCAGCTGCTTTTTGCGAAGCTGCAGTTCGGAAGCAAGCCTGCCGTGGAGACCAAGGGTGTGACAAAGTCTTTTAGGTGGACCTCCTCTGAGCACTTCCAGCAGCACGACGTGCAGGAGCTGAACCGGGTCCTGTTTGAGGCACTCCAGAAATACGTCGACCACCTCCAGGGGCGTGACTTCCTCCGGCAGCTTTTTGAAGGGCGGCTGGGGGACTACATCCAGTGCAGCCGGTGTAAAAACCTGAGGGAGAGGGTCGACACCTACCAGGACGTGAATATCCCTATCAAGGGCGAGAGGGACCTGCAGGGTGCCCTGCGGGGGTTTGTTGCGGAGGAGAGGTTGGAGGGGGACAATGCGGTGTTCTGCGAGCGGTGCAGCAGCAACCAGGACTCGCAGAAGGGGCTCCATTTCAAGTCGCTCCCCCCGGTGCTGACCATCCAGCTGCAGCGGTTCGGGTTCGACTTCGAGACGCTCCGCAGAGAGAAGCTGTACACCAACCTGCGTGTCCCGGAGACCATCGACATCTCCCACCTCCACCCCGACGCCGAGACCTTCAAGATGAACGATCTCCGGACCATGTCACTCCTCGCATTCTGCTGCAAGAGGACAGGGCATGCACTGCCATCAGACCTTCTGAAGCACATCCACAGCTACGTCAACCACTGCACCTACGAGCTGTTGAGTGTTTTGGCCCACCGTGGGACGACAGGGGGGGGCCATTACATTGCACACATCCGCGACCTCGATGGGGTGCAGACCAAAGCCTTTGAAGACCTGAAGGCGAGCCAGCAGGGCGAAGCCAAGACTTCCGCTTTCCCATCCGCACCGCCACCGGAGCTCGCCCCGCGGTGGTATACCTTCAATGATGAGTTTGTCACCCCCACCGAGAGGGTGCAGCTGACGGAGTGCATCGACCCCGAGTTCTGGGAGCACAACTACGACGAGCTGGTGCCCCCGACGAACCGGCCTGCACAGGAGGAGTGTTTTATCACCATCCCCTGCAAAGGCCTTGATGACCCATTTGCGGAGGCATTCCCAGAGGCTTCGTACATCTTTGTGCAGGGGAAGTGCATTGTGGTGAAGGAGATCCTGCTGGACGCCCCCCAAGGGGAGGCGGATGCGGAGCGGAAACGTGTCGTGCTGCTTCCCGGAGATGTGGTGTACCGGCTGGATGACCAGCAGCTGCATCTGCCCTGCGATGCGGCAGAGGCTGGGCTGATGGTGCAGAAGCAGGCCCAGCTGAACGAGCTCAGCCACCTCCAGGCCACCCTCACCGTGCTCCGGCAGTACGGCGCAGACACCCTCCAGAGCTACTACCTCGACCTGCGCATCTCTAAGATCAAGGAGAAGAACGGCGTGAGGACCAGCATCCCCATGGTCCCCATCCCCCCCGCTATCGCCCCCCCTGCTGAGGGGGGTGCTGGCACGGAGCAGGGTGCGTCAGGCAGCCCCGGTGCTGAGGCAGAGGGGGATGTGCAGTACTCCTATCTGAGCACCATCCTGTGTGCCCGGGAGCCGACTGTTAAGTTTGGTGATTTTGGCTCCGACGTGGATCCGGGTGTGGTGCCCGAAGGGGAACACCTGGGGTTGTATGTGGTGGAGTCTGCGGAGTTCAACGTGAAGGCGGGGGACTTTGTGACACACGTCGACTTCACCCCGGTCCTCTTCCCCGAGGAGTGGTCTGACCTGATGGCGGTCCGCGGCTCCCACACCGTGTGGCTCCGCAGGAAGCACAAGACGCAGCCCCCACCACCTCCACCGCCACCACCGTCGCCACCTTCGCAGAAGGTCACGGAGGCAATGGAGTGCCTTGTTATCGATGACCCTGCAGAGCCTTCTGAGGGCAAGTTGGAGCCACCCCCACCTCCGTCCTCTCCAACTCGAGGGGGGGGTTGGGAGGTGCAATTTACCGACGACAGTATGATATCGTTTAAGGGTGAGGACACGCCTTCTTTCAACATCTTCGATGAAGACGAGGCTCCCGCAGGGGGGCCAAACCTGCCCTACGGCCCTCCGACGAAGGATGCTGCTTCAGGCTCGTCCCCTTGGTCTGCCGAGAAGCTGCAGTGCGACACCGATACATCGAAGAGGGTGTGGCGAAGCAGCAGAATACCGAGCAACTCCTGCAGGATGTACCCCTACATGGCCGTGTACAGGCTCCGCGGGTTTGAGAGCGACCTGGCAACCTCACGGGCACAGAGGCTGCGTCGGGGACAGCAGGCCGGGGCAGAGGGCAGCCCCCTCCCCACGGAACCCACCGCCCCTCCTGCCGAGATCAGCACCACCGACTCTGGGGGTGATGCCGAGCTGGCCATGGTGCCCCCCTATATGCGGGCGGAGGTGCAGCGCGACCGTGCCGAGTTCGACAACCTCCGCAAAGAGTATGCCCGGGTGGAGCACCTGGTGGAGCTGAAGGTGTTCCGGAGGCTGAAGGACGCGTCGCAGAGGCAGACGCTGGGGAAGGTCGCCACGGCGCCCCCGCCTGAGGGGGTCCTGCAGGGGTCGGAGCTGGAGTGGGTTACCTTTGACGGCCCGCGCGATACAGTTTGGTTTGCCACCCTGCGGTGTGCGGAGGTGATGGGTATCATTGAGGAGGGCAGCATCGAGGTGTCGGAGACGCCGGATGGGCGGAGGTACAGCCATGCAGTGCACACACCCGAGACGCTGCGGCTGAGGTATTATGTGGCGAATCAGGGTGTCGCAGGGACGACGATTTATGCGAAGGATGTGCACACCTGCACCCTGTCGGAGGCAGACGTGTTCCCCTGCGCCGCGTTTGTTCTGGAGTGGATCGAGCCGGGTGCGGCAGAGTCAAACTTTGGCCACACCGCCTTCCACCCTGTGGTGGAGGTTGACCTGCGGGTCTCCCTTGCGGTCTACCAAAGGGAGCCTGTCGGCATTTCGGAGGGCGCGCTGCACATCGCACCACCGCCACGCTGCCTGTGGTTCCCCCGGAAGGGGCTGTTGAGCGTGGTGGTGCCTGGGGCATCGTCACTCCAGACGCTGGCAGAGAAGATCAGCGACACGACAGGCATCCCCCTGGCGAAGCTGGTGGTGACGAAGTACGGCAAGGCGGTGCTTCCCGTCACCCCACAGGATGAGGCAGCCACACCGGATCCTGCCGAGGTGCAGGCTTCGCTGGATGGGAGTGCACGCAAGTCCCATGCGATCTTCACCGATGACCTGCTCTATTGCGAGTCGACCGACGATGCGATCGGTGAGGAGGAGCGGGAGCTGCTGCGGCCGTACTATGCCGGGGGGGTCGTGCCGTCTTCCATCAACGGGGTGAATGAGAAGGCGCTGTCTGAGACGTGTTGGATTGCAGTGAAGGGGCACCGCCCCGCAGGCCTGGAGGACGATGAGGCCGAGGGGCAGTGCGACAGCCCCTCGCAGGGGGATGTGGAGGGGGACGACCTGCCGTCGGTGTGCTTTGTGGCAGTGCACCAGACGTCGACGATGGCGGCGCTGCATTCGCATGTGGCGCAGGTGCTGGGTGCGGACCCGTGCGCCTTCACGCTGAGGGAGGAAAAGACGCACCGGAGGGTGCTGCGTGGGAGCCGCTGCGTCTCTGACTATGCAGAGGACGCCCTGCAGCTTGTCATCTGGCACCAGTTGGGGTCCGCCCCGAGCCTGGCGAAGATAGTGCGCATCACGGATGAAAGCTCCTCCCCGGAGGGGTCGGTTGTGATCGAAGTGAAGGCGCGCAACGCCCTGCTGGTATGGCCAGGGGTTTAACCTGAGATGTGTAGAGACAGAGTGCCCTGAAAGGGCTGTGATGTGTGTGGATGTGCAGTCAGGTGTATCGCCACAGCCGCAGGGTGTGCGGAAGTGTGAAATCGGATCTACCGAAGTGTAAATCAGTTTTAGTTGTAATGTTTTGCCTGCCGTCGCTGCCACCCATGACGACCACACCCACCACCCCCCGCCCTGCAGGAGCCCCCGCAGCTCATTGTGACACTGACTGAGAAGGCAGACAACACCGTTGCTGACTTCAAGCAGACGCTGGTTGACAACAAGCTGGTATGAGGGGATAAATCAGTCAACGTGGGAAAAAGCTGCCGCTCCCTCCGGGATTTTGGCAATAAATAGAATATGGCCACTCCTTTGCCTCGGCAGACTTTGCTCTGTCTGCTGCCTGCTTTGCAACCTCTCTCGACATACCCGTGTTCAATTTATGCCATGCTCACAAGCTGCTCTGCCCACACCCACCCCCCCCTCCCAGATCCGCGAACGGTTCGGATTCAAGACTGTGGAAGATGTGCGTCTCACCCGCCAAGACCTTCTCGACAGCCGGAGCCGCCTCAAGGCACTTGTGCGAGGGTCTTGGATGTTCAACTTCCCAGGCGCCACCGGGCGTATCGCCGTTGTCGTCGACCGGCGGCAGCCAGGCGAGAGCGGCAAGCCACAGGCGGTCTACCTCACAGCACAGCAGCTGCACCTCGACCGTGAGGGTGACGACCGCCTTTCGGAAGTCCGCGAGGTGGTGGTGCCCCAGGTGCGCATCTCCGACCTCCAGGCCTCTCTAAAGGAGGCCTTCGAGCTGGACCGCACAGTGGACACACAGTGCATCCACTTCACACGCGTGCCGAAGGACATCCCCCCTGCGGCGGTGCGCGCCAGCCACTTCGACGACATGCAGCACCCCTACGGGGGGCACATCGACCTCTGGCGTGCCACCATGCCGAGGGGCCCGCGGGACAGGCGCAACGTCTTCGACCCTCCGTTCAGCATTGTGCAGGAGGGGCATGTGGTGTTCCGTGTCAACAACGACATCGCAACCATGGAGCCGCTGTCGGCGGAGGAGTACGGCAAGTCTGCGAAGGGGGCGTCATTCCTGCTGCCGGCTTCCGAGGGCGCCGCCCCTGCGACTGCCTCCTCGGAGCCTGCAGGCGATGCGGCAGAGCCCCGGAGGGGCAGGAAGGCGAAGGCCAAGGCGGAGACGGAGAAGCCTGCCCCCCGTGCCTCTGCCAAGGAGGCAGGCGTGGTGATCCGCACCGAGTGGGATGCCACGCCGACAGAGGAGCCCCTTCAGGTCGCCGTGCCGGCGGACATCGGGTCGGAGGAGCCGTCGGCGCCGACGGCGCCCGACAGCCATGAGCTGTCGGATTTCCCGCGGTCCTCCGGAGGAGGAGGAGGAGGGGGTGTCCCTGAAAGTGTCATGCAGATTTCCTGGGAGAATGTATGTGCTCCTGTGTGGTGTGACGGTCAGGGGGTGGGGGGTGGGTGGGTACCCTCGTCCATAGTAGAGGGCAATGTTGGATGGGCTCAGTTTTGCACAGCATGTGAAGGCCCTGCGTTGTGTTTAGCGGCGTGCACCCCTCTGCGTATGTCATCACACTCCGATCACAACAGGACCTCGACCTGAGTGACATAGCCAATGAATCGACCAAGTGCTGTGTGTGCCTCTGCGAGTACGAGCTTGGTGACGTTCTGTCGATCCTACCCTGCCAGGACGTCCTCCATTCTGCGTGTCTCGGGCCATGGGTATGATCCTTTGTGTTTTGCGGCTGTGTTTCAACCCCTGTGAGGGATTTGTCGGGAGTTCTTGACGTATTGGGGCGGCATTGACTTGTTATCAGTAGTTCTTGGGATCAGTTTGTGCTGCCACTTTGCGATCCAACGGGCACAAATGGGTTGCTCACTACAGCAGACCTCCTGCCAGCGTCAGAAAGCATCACTCTCTGGGCTACAGAGACAACCTCCACAGCAAGCCTCGGTGATGTTGATTTTGTTTTCCCGGCTTTGCCGCACAAACAAAGCAAACCTGACATTGCAGCAGCATCTCCCTGGGATATCACATCGGCCACAACCCCACTCCACACCCACTCCACAGCTCGAAACCCATCGTTCCTGCCCGGTCTGTCTGCAGCCGCTATGATGCTGCTCTCACGTGGTCGCCTTCGCTATTGGGACTCTGGCTCACAGGCTTCGCCCTCACGAAGCCCGATGGCTGCGGTGTTGCAACACGGGTGATCCTTACCTCTCGCTTGGCCTACAGCGTCTGCTCTCCCCCAAGCGAGGTGCAACTGCAACCCTTGTCTTGAGCCATATCTCTGACCCCCGTGATGGGCATCCACACGGAGATATGTGCGAGAGAGTGCCGGGCGAGATCATCGGGGTATCCGACGTTGGGTTACTCGGGAGAGGGAGAGAGAAATGCAGAAACTGCCACAACTGCTCCCCTTCGGCAGGGGCATTATACCTTGGGTGTTTGGCTTGTCTACCATCGCCACTTTCTTCCCCCCGCCCAGGCACACACAAGTGTATTGCCCATGTAGTTTGCAGTGCAGGCCAGATAACTAGCACTGGGGTCACACGGCGCGTTTGCGAAGCCAACCTTGTGTTTTTGCTTATTCCCCCCCTCCCTGAAAGGAGTGTGATACCCATTTCTGGCCGTGCCCTGCGCACACACATGGGACAAAAACATACAACAAGCAAAAAAAAACCGCGCGATTTTTCTTTTTTTCTGAACTTTTTTTATTGTTGGGGCGTGAGCTCTGCAGAGGAGGGGGGGGCGGACATACGCACCACATACACAAAATGAAAACAACAGGGATGTTGGCCGCGCCCTCCCCCTCCCCCCCCTCAACTTTCAGGGGGGGCGGCTTTCGTATGGGGAGGGGTGAGCTTCAGGGGGTGTTGAAGTGGGTAGAGATATCCTTTGTGCTCCGGAGAGGGTGTGGGTGAGTGACTGAGTGAGTGTGTGAGTCTGATGCCAATCTCGGCCCAGGAGCACCCCCCCTGTATCCCCTCCCCTCCCCCCCATGCTGCAGCGTAGCACCAGATCTCGGGGGGTGGGGGGTGGGGGGAGATGTCCAGTTGTTCTCTGTTCTCTGCTGCCGTGTTTGCCTTGCTTTTCTCCAACCCCGCTAACCCCCGCCCCCTTCAAGGCGCCGTTCAACGTGCCCCTTCTCGACTCTCGGCTCGCTGGCATGCCCACCCCCCCCCCCCCTCTCCACCTGCTCGCCTCCCCCCAAAAAAATTGCACAAATGAAAGGTACTTCCGATGTCTGACGAATTTTGTATTTTTGACGTGGTCCCAACCGAGGGGGGGAAAACAAACACAACGATTTTTATCGCATGATTCCGGTATACGCACCCGCCCCCCCGCTCCCCTCGTGTCGGAGGTCAACTCTGTGCTTTACCTTTTTACTTCGCTGACCCCTCCCCCCCGCTCGCAGTTGTTTCCGGGAGGGTCAGGGGGGGGTGGGGTGAGCTGCGGGAGGGTGAATGGGTTTAACGTTAAAGGTGTGGCACTCGTTCGATGACCCACTAGCCTGCCTGTCACGAGTGCCTTTTGCCTTCTCTTTAAGGCCGCCACCCCTCATTCCCCACCCCCTCTGTCTCTCGCCCGTATCGTCTCCACTCCAAGTGGAGTGTCCAAGAATTGTTTTCCTGTTCACCTGCTTCACCCTGCAGTGGTGTCTTGTTAGGGGACTTGTCTTGAAGGAGTCTCTGTTGCTGTCTCTCCTGGCCACTTCGTCCGCCAACGACACCCACGCGTCGCTAGTTTCGTTGTCGCACTCACTTACCTCTTCCAAGATACGAAATTAGCGATTTCAGTGGCCTCAACTTGCAAGGGTGCCAGTTGCTCAATGCATGTGATGTACCGAATAGTCATGCGCCGACACATTGTCAGACAGGTGATTCATGGCATGAAATATGAATGAAAGATCTGCCTGTTGTGGGTGACTGTTCCAACGAAATCTCCTCCAGGCCATCAGAAGATGCGATATGCATGCCCCCCCCTCCCCCCCCCCCCCTGGCACAAGGAGAAACCCTACGACAAACAATCTCGACAGACGAGTGTGCATGCTTCCATGCAGTGTTCTGTTTGCCCCCCCCCCTCCACCCCACCTCTTTCCTGTTCCTTCCACCGGAAACGTTCCAATGTGCTCTCAAAAGGCTTTTCTTGAGCCCCAACCCGCCCCTACAGAGGAAGACCGGCCTGCGAATTTTCTTCCAGCTCAAGGAAGGCGGTATGGGTGGAGAAGGTGTGGGTGGGCAGCACCGGAGTTCGCTCGGTGCGACCTACACTAAACTATAAAGATTAACGTGTGTGTGGGGGAGGGGGGGGGGAGTCCTGGGCCGAGGAGGAGCTTGCAAGATTGGCTTCGGTGTGTCTCGCATGGCTCGTCAAACGGGCAGGCGGTGCTCTCGGGATTCCCTACACGAATGCAAAAAGAGGAGACGTAGTTTGTCTCTGCGACTTGACACTGCTTGTCTCTCTAACAAGCCACCCCCCCCCCCCGCACAACCTGCATATGGTGCTGGAGGGGGGGGGAGGGGGGATAGAGGGAGGGGGCAGTGCCGGAAACTAAAGAATGAGGGGGGGGGGGGAGATGAGGCGGAACATGATAGGAGGGAACCAACTGCTGCCACGTCTCAAAGTGTGTGGGCGTGACCACCCCTCCTCCTCTCCTCTCCCACCACCCCACCCCACCCCGTATCTTGTTCGGCTGTGATGGGGCGCCAGGGCATGGATATGAGTGTCAAACCGCTGATCATCAAATGGTCAGCTCTGGGGGGGGGGGGAAACGTGGCGAATAAAATTGCTGATCGCATGCATGTGATGTGATGATCCCATCACAGATGATCTTCATCCGGAGAAATCATCAAACGCTTCCTTTCCTCTGCAGCATCACCCTCACACCGCCAACCCACACCCCACCTCCACAGGGTACAGCAATGATGCTGCGGATCTGCCCCAGCATACGGCACTGCACCCAGGCCCTCGACGGCTCCTATCGATGGGCCTCTTCCGGCAGCACCAAGCCGCCCCGCCGGGTCGCCAACCGCGACAGCAGGCCTAAAACCTGGGCCGGAACCACACGCACGCCTCCTCGCCTTGCCCAGACGGACCGCGTCAAGCGGGTCTCCCCCACACGCAGCAGCGCCTCGTGGGCCTCGACTGGGAGGGCGCAGCCACACCACGATGCCGATGACATCCCTGCGATCCCAACAGAGGCGAAGCCTCCCCGCCCCAGGCTGTCCCCCCCGGCACAGACAGAGCTGGAGGAGGACCGGGCCTTCGTGCTGCAGAAGGAGGCTGAGGAGGCAGCTGAGGACAAGTTTGACACAACGGCCGTCCCGGATGCGGATCAGGCCACAGACAACGACGCCCTGAAGATCATAACGGGGAAGAAGCGGAAGAAGCGCGGCAAGATCTTCCGGAGGATAGCCGAAAGGGACGCAGCTAAGGAGGAACCCGAGCCACTCGACGAGGAGGCTGCCATGCAGGAGTCCATCCGCTATGCAGACGGCATGCTCCGCCGTATCCCCAAGTCGTGGCTGCAGGAGTCCTCCGTCCTCCGCGAGGCGGTCGGCCTCCCCCCCACACCCATCGAGGGCAACACACCCCAGGCCCTGGAGTCCGGCGCGCAACACCTGCTCCCTGAGGGCACCGGCGACGCCATGCCGGAGGCAGACGCACCCTCGCTTGTCGATCCCGCCCTCCCCCCTGGCAGCGCTGCGTCAGGCGGAGGCCAGGACTACTTCCGTGGGGCCATGTCAGACCTGTATGGCAGGCTGGCGGTGCTGGAGGAGAATGCGATGCAGATCCGGCAGGGGAGCTCTGCAGGCATGGAGGCGACCTTCAAGAGTGCGGAGGCATACCTTGCGGTGATGGAGAGGTGCCCGACAGGCGCAGAGGCCCTGATGTGGCTGGATGAGCTGGAGACGCTCCATCCGGAGTGGATTACACCGCAGCACTATGAGGCGGCGTTGCTTCTGGCTGTGGAGCCTGGCACGCCGGTTCCCGAGAGGGATATCCTCGTGGTGTTTCTGAAGGCGCGGCAGAGGGGCATGATGACACCAGCCATGTATGAGCATCTCTTCGCACGGCTCGGCACATCCTCTCTCCGCGAGGCTGCCTTCCCGATGCTCTACCAGTGCCTGAAGGATGACTACGGAGGGGATCTGTCTCTCATCCCGCAGAACGTCTGCCAGGGGATCTTTTTGCATTTGAAAACTGCGAATAACACGCCGCAGTGTGTCGGGCTGTATGTCGAGCTGAGCAGGGGGGGTTGCCGTGTGGGCATCAGCAGCCTGCTGGAGGTGGTGGCGCTCCTGGCGCGTGGGAGCTTTGGCTCCAACGACCAGGATGTGCTGGACTTCGTGGTGGAGGAGCTGCAGCATGAGACTGAGCTTGTGATGCGGGAGCAGGGCATCTTTGGAATCCCGAAGGGGTTTTTCGCAAAGGCGCTGGCTGGGTGCTCCCCTGATGCAGCCGTGCGGCTGTGGCACTTTATGAAGGATAACGGGGTGCGTGTCACGGTGGAGGACTACACAAACCTGATGCAGGTGATGGTGAGCAGCGACCGCATCTACGAGGCGGAGGAGATTATGAAATACCTCAGCATGCACCACTCCGAATACCTGTGGCTCAACCAGGTGCGCATCCCGAAGCTCATGCTCCGTCTCTACGCACGCAACAACGTGAAGTATAAGCTTGCCCTGCCCAAGGAGGGGAACTTCCCTGAGCAGTCCAACGCGTTGTATTACTTCTCGGAGTTTTTTGGTCCTGAGTCAGGGACCCCTCCCAACGTGTCAGCGTATATGCTCCTGATCAAGTCGACAGACGATGAGAAGCTGGTGCATGAGCTGTGGCGTGAGATGCTGTCTCTGGGCCTCCCTCTGGAGACGCAGCACTACAACACCATCTTCAGGGGGATGGGCGGCAAGATCGGTGCGCTGACGCACAAGATCAAGTTCCCCCTCCCCGCCTCTGTGCTGGATGAGGAGATCCCCGGGCATCTGCAGCGCGAGATGGCAACGAAGGAGCAGCACGACCTGCCTGAGGTGCAGCCACCCCTCGCCACAAACACGGAGGTGTCCTACAGTCCGTACGACACCACGGCGCCCGGGCGTGGCGAGAAGAACGTTCTGATGCCTCTGAACACAAACGAGGGCCCCGTTTGGGCACCATCGCCGGAAGCGTACGACAACACTACGAAGCCATTCCACGTACTTGTATGTGGAGCACCTGGATTTTTTGTTTCGCTTTTATCAAGAATGAGAGTGAGGTCATCGGAGATAGGGATGCATCTCATTCTTTTCATACATTCATCACTCTTTTCGTGGGCTTTCTGCTCGATGCCGGCATCGCTTATCCAATATTTCCAACGCATTCATCCTTCACGGTCCAAGCTATCGAGCGGACCCTCCGGCAATAAGGGGCCCACCCTCCGTCTGAACAACGATTTATCAGAACAAAATGCCACTGGAAGTGGCAATCCTTGTCCCCTCTTCGCACCACCACATCGACCACACCCCACCCCACCCCACCCCCTCCACTCCACAGGAAGCTCGTATCGACCCAGGCCTCCGAACTGTTGGCGGCTCCATGTCTGAGGACACGTATCTCCGGCATAAAATCGACAACAAGCGCCGTGACGCACAACGCCAGATGCATGCGTACTACAACTCCAAACGGCAGGAAGAAGTCACCCCTCAAAGACACGCCTCTACAGGCGATGCTGAGCCGGATGCGTGACGTGCGGGACATGCGCCGAAGGCGCAGCGCTGGAGTTGATGCTCCCCCACACACCCTCCCGCACACACGCCACCCGGTTTCTTTGGCTTATGCCATACCAAGTGGTATCGGCGATCAGAACGAGGGGACGATACCCGCCTGTGGCTGTGGCTGCTCGTGGCAAACCACGCCCCACACCCCACCCCCTCCCCACCCACCTCGTGCAGCTTGCCGGGCCCCCTCACACTTCCCCCCCTGCCCCAACACACGGCAGCAATGGGAGGAGGCTCGCCGGTGTGCTTTGAACAGTGTGAACACCCACGCCACTTGCAGGACAGTGGTCGGCAGAGGTGGGGGCACACAGCCCCCACTCCTGTCCCGCCTGAGGCAAGACAATGCACGGCGTGATGCGGCATGCGCTGCTGCGCACCGCACCCCCAGTCTCGCATCTGAAGCATCTGGCGCGTGCGCAGGTGCTGCAGTCCTGCGTGCGGTCGCACCACCAACACCACCACCGCCTCCCGGCACTGCGCACCCAGGCACGCCACAACAGCGACCGCCCTAGCGATCGTAGCGATGAGGCGCGGGGGAGCCTGATGCCCCGTGGGCTGGACGAGCTGAAGGAGACGACGACCAACTATCTGACCCTGGGGAAGATCAAGCTGACGGGGCTCGTGTCATTCACGGCCAGCGTCGGGTTTGCCATGAGTGGCGGTGCAGTGGTGTCCCTCCCCCACGCCGCTGTGGCTCTGGGGACCCTGCTGCAGAGCATGTCGGCCAACACGCTGAACCAGGTTGCCGAGCGCAACTACGACAAGCTGATGAAGCGCACAGAGAGGCGCCCCATGGTGACGGGTGCTGTCTCGCCCACCGAGGCGCGCCTCTTGGCTGCTGCAGAGCTGACAGCCGGCACCGCCCTGCTGTATATGGTGGAGCCCATGGCGGCAGGGCTGGGTGTGGTGTGCTGGGGCCTGTATGTGCATGCGTACACCCCCATGAAGCGGCGGCACTGGCTCAACACCTGGGTGGGTGCGGTGGTGGGCGCCATCCCCCCTGTCATGGGGTGTGTGGGGGCAGGCGCGCCGCTGCTGTCGCCCGGCCCCATTTTCTTGGGCGCGTTCCTGTACTTCTGGCAGATTCCGCACTTCCTGTCTCTGTGCTACCTCAACCGCCGGGACTACAAGGCGGCGGGGTTCCAGATGCTGTCGCACATCGACACGGCACGTGCTGGCGACTTCTCCCTCCGCTACTCTGTGTACACCACCGCAACGGCCTTCATCCCTGTGTACTACGGGATCTGCTCACCTGTGTTCGGGCTGGAGGCGCTCCTGTTCGGTGTGTACTGGACACACGCTGCGTATCTCTTCAAGCAGACCCCGCTGCGCCATGCGCGGAAGCTTTTCCTCATCTCCATCGCCTACCTGCCCATTGTATGTCCTTTGAGGGTTGTGTTGAGAATGTGCAGCCTGAAGGTGTCGAGCGTGAAGTAAAGGCAATCCTCCGAACCCACACTCGCAATGTTGGTCCTTGCTTCAGAGAGGGTTTTTCGATTCGAGAGATAGCTTCAGAGGGCGGTTCGGGGGTTTGTTTGATGCGGATAAGTCGCGTAAATGGATTGTCCCTTGCGTTAGTTCACACTCAAAACACGGCCTCACAACACTGGGCACGCCACCTTTCTCATCAGACTCAACACCCGTGAGCTTTCAGGGACAAGCACAAAGTTTTTTTGTTTGGGATCATTTTCTTGTGAGTTACTCATAACCACCACCACCACCACCGCCACCACAGCTTCTGCTTCTGCTGCTCTTCCACTGCGACAACCTCGACCTGAAGATTTCGCCGAAGCTTCTCTGCCCCGTGGCCACCGAGTAGTGACCCGGGCAGTGTGGTAAGGCTGCAGCCTGTGCCGTGGGGAGGTCCTTTTGGGCAGAACGCCCACTTCCGGGGATGTGCCTGTGCATGTGTGCCAGCGGATGTCCCTCTCCCCCGGGGGCTGTGTGGCCGACCCCACCTCCCTCCCCCCCCAATTTTGCGCCACTTCCATTGCCCCGCCCACCCACTTAAAGTGGCAACCAACGTCAACCGATCGATTGAGGCACAGGCAACCACTGACTTATCATGCAATGGTTTCGTGCAAATCATGTGATCAGCCCACCCGCAGTCAAGGTTAACATGTGTGTGTATGTGGCGAGAGGGAGAGAGCCACGAAAACGTATCACAAGAATCGCAAGTTGGCAGAGGAAGAGAGATAGGGAGAACTGACGCGACACCCCATCCCCCCCCACCCCTGTCTGTCCGAGAAGGCCGTGTCCTCCTTGGACAGAACCACCACGTCCTCCCTCCCACCCGTATCAGGCAGCCCTGAGCGGGTGGCGAGGTGGGGTGCATTAGAGATGGTGTCCGGTGTGCCGGACACTGCTGATGGTGCAATCTTCCCGAACAGCAACAAAGAAAGGCCCAACCGCCTTCTGGCAGCACCACGGTATTGCCGGGTGTGAATTGCTAGTGAAAAGTGGCCTCCTTTTTTTTGGTGCGGGAAACAAGTAAAATATTCAAACATGAAGTATGCCGCCCGCACAATAGTGCGGGTGGGAGCCGTGGTGTTTGAAGCCCACATTCCTAAAAGATGTGGGCAACAACACGTTGTGTGTGTCAAAAGAAACCCCCTCACTTCCCACCTCCCTCCTACGAGATGGCTCAGGAGTGACTGGGAACCGATTCCCGTGCCTACCAAAAAACGCGAAATAGTTCGAGCACGGGTGGCATTGGCCCCTGTTTCTGCCCTGAGACTGGCGAAGGGCCTGGGGCAGGGGCTTGCTGCGCTGCGCGGAAGCGCTCGCCGTCTTTACATTTTCATTCGTGACCAGCGGAAGTGGGGCGAAGTGGGGTGGCGGAAACCCGGTGGATGCACTCAGATGAGCGGTGCATGCCACTTCGCAGGGCCTTCGCAGAGACACAGTCTCAAGGCTCAACGAAAAGCTTGTCAGAATCATGCATCTATCGCACAGCTCATGCAAGGGATACGCAGTCACGCGTGGTCCTTCGGGAAGACATCCACCAGCCCCAGATGCATGTGCCTGGGTGCAAAGCACGGTGGAGGGGCAGATCGATTAGGGTGTCTGCTGTGTGTCTCTGTGTGTGGGCACACACGCCCTCCCCTGCCCCTCCCCCTGCCCGACCTGCATTGTGGGTGGAGTGGAGGGGGGGGGCAGTGGCTCCCTCTCTGTGCATCGTTCCTTTTCTCGACATCATTACCCCCCCACCCATCATTCTCCTTCTCTTCCTGAGTCTGTACGTATCTCAGCCCGTGCCCAACGCACCTTGCCTTCAGGCAACCATCCTCTTCTTATGCGTGAATCAGTTAGGAGGTAAGTTTGGCGTCAGGGCTCTGCTGTGCAGGGGCCTGTTGTGCCAGTCACGATCGCATCAAGGGCTCTGTCCTCGGTGCGTATTGCATGAATGTGAGTGTTTGGGGCTGTCGGGCCAGTCGAAAGTTTTTGGGGTCAAAAAAAATCGCAAAAAATCACAAACGGACCACAAAAAATCGCAAAAAATCACAAAAGGCGGTCGCGATTTTTTGCGATTTTTTGTCCTCACGGTATGGTCCTTCGGGGCCAGGCTGCGATGCCAGCACGCTAACCCAAATTGCAATACGATTTTTTGTGTTTTTTTGTGATTTTTTGTGATTTTTTTGTGATTTTTTGCGTTTTTTTGCGATTTTTTGTCTGTCCTGGGCAAGACGTTAAACTACCTGGGAGGGCTTCCCCAGACCATGACGGGTGCTTGCACCAGGAGTTTGAAACAGCCACTCATGCCTTGCGATGCTCAAGTGCCTGCTGGACCCCTATGTCCTTCAGGCCCCAAAGCAGGCAACGATATGGGAGCAACCTAACAGGGGAGGTGAAGAGGGCACGGGTCTTAGCCTGATGACACACTGCAACCTCAAGGTGACTGGCGACACCTCTCCCACAGTCTGCGGCGACTCTGCCGTGGCGACAAGGCTTCCTGTCATGGGAGATCGCTGCGTGGATCAACGTGGCACCACCCGTGTGCTCGGCAGGTTGTTTCGGCACCTGTTTTCTCCGTGTCATGCCTTTCGTGAGCGTGTCAGGGATGTTGGCACACGCTGGGGAGGGTTCACATGATGACATAACATATATCAGAAGCACACACCCACGTGGCGCTGTCCTTGGCAGGACTTTGAAAGTGCCGCCTTGATATCCTTGTTGGATAGAACCCTCATATCACACCCTCAATCAGCTGACGATTTTTTGTGATTTTTTGTGATTTTTTTTGCGCCGGAAATTTTTTTTTGGGTGGGGGTACCTGTAGGAAAGTACCCCTCTGGACAGGGGTACTTCACCCAATTGGAGTTTCCCAGTAAGGGGTATCAAGAGGCACCCCATGGTCAAAATGACCCCACCACGATCCGCACGGGCCCCAAATATTCAAAAGAACGGGGTTTTGAAAAATCCGAGGGGGGGGGTCCCGCTGGGTGGGGAGATGGGGTGTGGTGTGCTGCCTGCTGGGTGGGCTGGAATGGTAGAAACTAGCCCAGCCCTCTTTTACGCCGCGGCCTCGCTACAGCAGCTCAACCCCGGTCACGCGGCTTGTTTGCCTTCGAGCATTGTTGTTCGGGTTGTGCATGTTTCTGCGCTAAGAGCCCGACGGCAAAAGTAGAACCTGCTGCGCTAGCCCCACCATGCCAGCCTCAGTCCGACAGGACGCACGCAGGTACCGGGCCCCCTCTGCACTGGAAACTCACAAAAAATCGCAAAAAAATCGCAAAAAATCACAAACGGGACACCAAAAATCACAAAAGGCGGTCGCGATTAACAAGCACATGTTGATCAGCACAGCTAGATCAGGCGTGCCTTCCCCTTTCCCACGGGCCTCACAGGCCTTGCGCTTCTTGGAGCGCAAGACACGTGCTGTCCGTTCTTCTCGTTCTCGTTTCCTCCAGAAGCAGGTGTTGCGTGCGGTTCCGAAGCGCACCCGCTGCATCCCCTCTCCCACCATCTTTCGTTCGGCGGCTATTCCGCGCTCTTTTCAACGCGTCGTCGCGAAGATTGCGCCTCAGTATCAGCAGGCGCAATCTCCGGCTTCCAGTGTGTGTGTGTCCCCCCTCCTTTACAGCGCAACGAGGAGGAGAGCGAAACCGTGTGGTGTCACGTAGAGCAAGAGTAGGATAGCGGGCCCGGTTCCTCACGGTATGGTCCTTCGGGGCCAGGCTGCGATGCCAGCACGCTAACCCAAATTGCAATACGATTTTGTGTGTTTTTTTGTGATTTTTTGTGTTTTTTTGTGATTTTTTGTGATTTTTTGTGATTTTTTTGTGCTTTTTTGTGATTTTTTGTGATTTTTTTTGTGGGTCTTTGTGTTTTTTTGTGACTGGCCCGACAGCCCCAGTGTTTAGAGAGGATCGCATCAAGATCAGGGTGTTCTGTGCGTTCTACAATGCTGCAAATAAAAGGCTTGGTCTGTGGGTCTGCGTGGTGTAAATCAGTTTGTTGTGTGTCTGTGTGGTGTTCAGCCTTTTGAGAGTGCACCACACCGTCCTTCACGGAACCCTATCCGGCTGCCATCTGTGCCGGACACCACGAGTGGCATGGTTCCTGTGAGCCAATAACACGGTTCATGGCCTGCCACACGCGAAGGGATGTCGGTGTCCCTTAGCTTCCGGGAGGGTTCGGTGCTCTTCGCAAACGCAGCTGGGTAATGATGCCTCTCACGAAGGCTCCCAGGCGCTGCTTGCGATGAGTCTGAAGGGTGGCTGGCACTGCCCCCTAAAGTGCCACCGGCGCTATTCAAAACGATTCGTATGTGTATGTGTGTGTGGAGTCCGCATCAAACGAAGGCAAAGTTCACAGCGCATCTCCACACCCTTCACAACAAATGGATTGGCGGGTGTGTGTGTGTGTGTGCAGCAGAGGGCTCGCTTTCCACACATACCCCAAAGCTCCATTCCCTTCGCCCCTATCCCCCTCCCAGACACAGCGCTGTAGTCGGTGCCTTGCCGGGTCGGAGATTCGCGGGTCCAAAGTTATCGGGCCAAAACAGGCCCAAAGCTCAAAAAACCTATAAAATTGGGCTCAAATGTCCAAGGTGGGCCCGGAAAAACCTATCGAAGTGCCTTTTTGTTTTCACTGGGGGTTTTCCCCCGGGGGTTGAAAACAGCTGGTCAGACCGGCCAGTTGTATTTTGACCAGGCCCCCCCGATTCGTCGAAATCTCAGCCAGGGCTTCGGCTACAGCGTTTGCGTGCTTCCATTCATCAGTTCCGTTACGTCCCTGCAGTCGGCAGGTTCCAATTTTTTTCTGTGCGCTGGGGGCCTGCCGTGCGGCACACAGCAAGGCGGTCTCCCATTTTCCACCCCGCCACCCCCTCCTGTTTAGGTGATTGATTATTCGGTATCTTTTTTGCTTTTGTTGCATGTTACAAGGCGGCACAGGGGGGTCGGGGGGTCGGGACGGGGGTGGGGTATCTGCGTGCCTGCTTCCTTGAGTGTGTGTACCGTGTATTGGTCACCAGTGCCCGCCCCCCACCCACCCTCCCCCCACTCTGCCTTCTCTGTCCGGGACACTGCCCTGACAGGTTCGAACACCCGTTGTGGGTAGCTTCGCACGTCGGAAGGCATCCTCTCTGCGTCTCGCTCGGCATTGCTTCGAGGAAATGTATCATCTGGACCACATTGCCCGCCAGAATCTAGTGAATGAACCACAAGAGGAAGAAGGGTGTAATATATGTGTCAAATGCCACGATACGTCGCACTGCGCCTGAATCAGCGTTTTTAAACTTCCGATGAACTTCAGATAAAAGGGGTCTCAGGCGCACCATACAATATCGGGTTTACGCTGAAAGGATCCACCAGAGGGGTGGCCTCCCGACAGAAGGGGCCAGGCCACCTTGCCACAGCCTTTGTGGCCCATGTGGCCTGCCGCGCTGATCCTTTCCGAATGGGCTTCCTTTCCGAGCTTTCTGGCGCTTTCTTCTAAACAAAATAAAACACAAAACAAGGGCAATCTGGCATCGGTGTTCCCTGCGGGGCAAAACACCTCCTTGCCATGACCCCCCCCCCCCCCACCCTTGGCCCCTTACCCCCTTATTCGGTGTGCTGGAGCAGGGTGGCCTCAACCAGCGGCCTGCATGTCAGCACGGAGAAGAGAAAAGAATGGCAGAAGCTTCGCCGCCACAAGCGATTTGGGACGAATCAATCAGAGTCAGTGGGAGGGGCGGTGTGCCTGCCTTTGCTTCTGATCCCCCTCCCTCCCTCCGGAGCCACCTTTCGCTCTGCTGGAAGGAACCCTTCAGACAGAGGGGGTAAATGTGGGAATGTCGCCCCCCCTTCTCCCCCAGTGGAAGTGTGTTGGGATCAGCACCCCCCCGTCTGTTGCCGTTCTGCCCGTGGTTTGTACGTTAGGGCTGACAAGTGCTGAGG
The DNA here is from genome assembly GCA_963210315.1 of Rhynchopus euleeides. Lineage (NCBI taxonomy): Eukaryota > Euglenozoa > Diplonemea > Diplonemida > Diplonemidae > Rhynchopus > Rhynchopus euleeides. Next base: position 1,140,250 of record OY723284.1, read on the forward strand.
CAACAAGTTGCTCTTGCTTGGGGGCAACAGCGCTCCGCAAGGGTTATGTGGCAGCACCGCGATCGCATTTAGAGTGTGCTTTTGCGTTCGTGTCATGATTAATGTAGTGCGCATGATGTGTGTGTGATGATCACTTTGAAGGGTGGGGATGGGGGATGGGTGGTGGGGGTGGTGGCGTGGCCCCACCATTTGGTGGCATCATCCAAATCTCCAAAGGCCTCAAAGGCCTCCTAACCCCTCTTCACGGGCCGTGCGCCAGAATCCTTTGTGAGTGTGGAGAGGGGGAGGTGCGGGGACAGGGGGGTGATGATGATGATGATGACGATGTGTGTGTGTGTGTGTGTGTGTGACGACCGTGCTAAGATAGGAACGAACACGAAACCCAGAAGGAAAACAAACCCTAACAAAAACAGCAAGCAAAACAACAAAATGCCATGTGCGCCATGGATTCTCCGGCGGCACTTATTCGATCTCTGAGCTGAACCGTCAGCTGCAGTGGGGCTCCGCCAGCCCTCTCTCGGAGCGACGAGTCCATGCCATGCGCAAGTCATTCGACACCCCCTCCCCCTTCTGTTGTAGTTTGTGGCAGGGGTATTCCCTCTGCGTGTGTGCAGGCTCTGCCGCACGGGCACTGCATTGTCGGGATACGGCACACACTCGACACACAACCCACACATTATCACCCCAACAGCCGGGCTGGCAAGGCTCTCACAACACAGAGTGTTGCGGAGTGCCTTGCGCCAAGATGGCGCGCCAGCTTAATATATCGATATTTGCGGTGATCGTGGTGACAACGCTCGTCAGCACCGCCTCGTCGATGGCAGGCGGGCTGATCCTATACTACCAGGGGCTGGAGTCGCTGGAGCTGTCCACATCTGAGACCAGTGCAGGGGAGCTGCGGGCCCTGCTGGAGGAGCTGCTGAACAAGCTGGACAACATCGAGGAGGGCATCGATACGCTGCGCCGGTTTGTCTACTCGCAGGAGCGGTTTCCTGCCGGCATGACCTCTTCAGAGTGTGCTGATGTCATACGGTCATTCACCTCCGCGCAAGTAGGGGGTGCGGGCGGGTCGTTCTTCAGCACGGGGTTGTTCGTCACACCACACAGCTGGGAGGACAGGGGGTTTGCCGGGCTGGCGTATGTCGAGCCGCTGATGGACAACACCACCCGCATGCTGTATGGGGTGTTCCATGACGAGATGCCTGAGAATATGACCCGCCTGTCCCCCGACGGGGAGCTGCTGAGCGTCAACGCAAAGATCTTTGCGCTGGAGTCTGACACCGGGTACATCCAGAAGCACCTCTACAATACGGAAACCGCCTTTCTTTTCGACTTCCCTGACCCAGGGGTGAGCCAGGCCCCCATGCCTCGGGAGGTGGGAAACTACACAGAGCGCCCGCTCGCTGGTTCTGCTGTGTCATACTGGATGTCCCCTGCGCAGTGGATGGCGTCGGACCGTGGGAGGTACTGGCAGACGCACTTGCGTGCGATGTACCTGCCCCCGCCACCCCCACACCCTCTGAGCAGGTACAAGACTGTGGCGTTGACTTTAGGGCTCAACTACGCAACATTCCAGGCGCCCTTCGACGCCTACAAACAGACGTACCCTGACACCACGGTGTTGCTGGTCAACAGGCGCACGGGCATGGTGTTCGCGTCGACTATCCTGCCGATGGTTCCCTACTGGTGTCAGGATATGGATGCCGAAAACGGGTCCTACGTGCCAGATGGCTGTGCGCTGCACGTCACAAACCTTTCGCAGGCCGTGCAGGAGGGCTTTGAGGCTACCGGTGACGAACCCTTCGGGGCCTTCTCAAAGGGCAAGCTGGACGGGGAGGAGCACTTCATGCGTCGCGCGAACACACAGTTTCAGGAGCTGGAGCTGGTGTGGATGCGCCCTACCTCCTCTGTGCAGGGTGCGGTGCGTGAGGCACTGGTTCTGCTGATTGTCTTCACAGCATTGGTGCTCGTCTTCGACGCGCTCGTTTCTTTCCTGGAGGTCATTTTCATCGCGCTGCCGCTACGCCACCTGTCATCTGCTATCGCCTCTCTCGGTGATATGGAGACCGACGCTGCAGCACAGGCGGTGGATCGTTACAAGTCTGCCTGCGTGATGGTCTCCGAGATGCGACGAGTCACCAAAGGGATGCTGAAGGCAGTGTCCCGTCTGGAGGAGTTCCGTGCCTTTATCCCCGAGTCTGTCCTGGTTGCCGCAGACGACGAAGGTGACAACAATGACATGGAGGTCAGCACCAACCGCAGCGCCGCATCGGCGTCAACTGACAGCAACAAGTTCGCCAGCTCCCCACGCACACAGTGTGCACGGCAGGTGCTGGACCTGCACCTTCAGTGCAGGTCTGTGGGGCTGCTGTATGTCAACGCGGTGGGCTGGTGGCAGCACATCCGTGACTACCACAGCGACAGTGGGCGGCAGCTGCTGGAGAGGCACACCGACCTCGCAACAGCTGTGCTGGCCACCGTGTCCCTCCACAACGGTGTGCTGGACAACTTCTCGGGGGACCGTTTCCTTGTCGGTTGGAATACAGCAAAGCTGAAGTACAACTCAGCGCAGTGCGCCGCCGCGACTGCGCTTGAATTTAAGAAGTCAATCCCACACGTGCGGCTGTCTTGCGCCGTGTCGATGGGGCGTGCCTGGGTGGGCAACGCGGGGACGCACACAGTGCGGCGCTTCTGTGTGATGTCGCCTCTCGTCCCGTGGGTCATCGAGATGGAGGCATTTGCCAAATGGCGTGGGTACAAGTGTGTGACGGACGATGCAACCGCATCCCGCCTCCAACACCTCTTCAGGTACAGAATTGTGGACGCAATAGCCTCACACAAACACAAGGAGGTGGTGCCTGTGGTGCATGTCATGGAGCGCATCGAGGTCGAGGAGGCAGAGTGGATGTACCAACTGGAAGAGTCGGAGAACAACGACAAGGACGGGGGAAGCATAAATGCTCTCGCGCGGTGCATCATGAGTGCGCAGTGGTACGCTGCTCACGAGATGGAGAAGTCCTCCTCACTCGCAGCGAGCCTGCCAGTTGCATTGCGGGTCGCGCTGCAGCGGGATCACTTCAGGCCGCTGGACCTGCGCTTCGAGCGGACCCCATCTGCCGTGGACATATCAGAGTACCCCATGCGCACCGTCGGGCGAACCCCAGAGCCCCAAGCGACCCGTGTTACGTGAGAGTCAGCCAGCAGCAGCAGCAGCAGCCAGCAGCCTCGTGTCCACGGTGTCTCACTGTCATGATAAAGTGTGACGCCAGACACCACCCGGCGCCCACTGCACTGCCAACCGGGATTCCCCAACCCACCCAATCGCTTTAGTCTTCATGGCCGTGCCTCTCCCACCCCTTCACCCGCAGCCTAATCTCTTCCCACAAACAGTTGTGCCCCTCTCCGCCCCACCACAGCCCACCTCCTTTTCCCTCGCGAAAGGGCTCGCTCAAACATGTAGGTTGTAGGTATGCGAAACGCAAAGAAATGCCCTCGAGCCAGGTGGGTGCGTTCTTCGGTGTCCTCAAGGAGATAGGCGTCCTTGCCCCTGTTCCAATATGCACAGCTGGAATGGAGTCGGGTTACTGGCTTGCCCCTACCAGGTGTCACCGACGCTTTCTGAAAAGATTCATGTGTGTGTGTGTGTGTAGCGATGGCCGTCTTTGGTGCCTTCTGCTTAAATTTTTCAATCTGACCCTGCCGTGGGGCTGACGTCATCAGAGCTTGCAGAGAAAAGGCGGCCGTTTCAACGGAAGGGTGTGCCGAAGCTATCGAGCGACACGCCGAAACAAAAAATATCCTCAAAGCTCGAGGGGGGAGTGAGGGGTGTGTTGTGAACTCTACCTGCCGGATTCTATTTTGTTTCCACCGTCGCATCACATGGCGACAACGGATGTTGCAAAGTCTGCCGATCATCACAAACTGAAGGGAGGCACCCGAAGAAATTCATCCGGCGCTGAGTTCTTGCCCCTGTGTGTGTGTGCTGCCACCAAGTCCCAAAGAGCTGGATCATCTTCATTCTGGTTCCTGAACATCCATCCTCTACCCGACACTCTCCCCGCACTCGTGATGTAAACCAACACCAACTTATCGAAATTGCCGGCTGGAGGGGGGCTTCCTGAAGAACGGACGGCACTTCCTTCCGATTTGGAAGGCCAACGACAAAACATTCACCCACGGAAAGCACAACGCCTGGCAATGATCCACGTCCCAGAGTTCAACGAAGCTCATATGCCACATTTCAAAGGCGGACCTTTTTTGGAGAGGGGGGGGTCAGTGCCTGCAATGCAAGAAGACCCTCGCCGTGGAGTGATGCGTGTGGTTTATTTTGGGATGATGGAATACCCGTTTGGTTTACTCCATTGTTTTCCTTCTGATCTGTACACACAGGTGACCGCACCGTTTCTCTTGGAGTTTCTTCTGGATGGTTTTGGCACAACTCTCAGTTTTTATTGGGCATGTGGTGGATGCATCCACAGCATTCGTGGATGCATCCACACATCCATCCAAAAAGCTTCCCCACCGTGCGGATCGATTGCGAACACTACTCGCACCCCTGACTGTTTGTGGGGCGGGAGGCACCTTTCGTTGTCCCCTTCTCTCTTGATGGTCGCTCGGTTTACCAGCTTTGTTTTGGCGGTATGTTCGGGCTAACTTGAGCCTGCCCCATTCGCGTCCAATTCTACCCGCTACACATCCGCTTTTGGGAGGGACACACCCAGGCCCCGGTCACCCATGAGCATGGTTCATTATCACATGAAGCGGGTTCGGGGAGCTTGGGTGGGAACCGGCAAATGCGGTTTTCTCCCCGACTGCTTTGACGGAGCAATGTCGAGAAGTAACGAAGGAATTTATCTGACCGAACCCTTTTTCTGGATTAGCATCTTAAAAAGCCACTTCACAGGGCCTCAACGCAGCCTTGTGCGGGGTTGTCAAAATGTGCGCTAACGAAAAGTAGAAATGTGCTCAACGCTCAATGAAAATGATTTTTTGTTGCTGTTTCTTTTGCATCTAGCGTGGCGATCTCATTTTGTCGAGTGTTCCTGTGTGCGGAAGGGGATCGTGTTTATGACCAACGCTCTCCAAAACGATCAAAATCGGACCCCGAAATCAGAACCACTGTTGGTCATCGGCTCCCGAAAGGTGTGGGGCTTTCCACCATCGTGAGGGTAAGCCCCAGCCCAACCTACTCCACCCGTCACCGTCACAGTTGTGGTTTTTTTCCCGAAGAAGCGGGAGGAGGTCGGGCTTCGGCCTGCCTTATTCTACTGTTGGACATGCTGGCCGTCTGACCACCTTCCATTCGGGTGGAAGGATGGAAGAAGAAGTGCACCAGCCGCCACTCAACGCCCTTCATCAGCCTACTGACGTCGCTTCCCCGACTGAGTGCTTTGCTCTCTCTCCCCCGTGGATAGCTTCGCCTTGCTGGCCAACAGGAGAATTCCGCAGGATGATGCCCCACCCCACCTCCTCTTTTTGCCTCGGTTTGGCGTGTTGCTACTGTTCAAATGATGTCGCCTCATCACACCTCTCGCACTACGACCTTTCTCTCTCTCTTCGGCAGAGTCGCCCCGAGAGTTGGAACAAACAAGAAAATACTGAAACAGCAGCCCCCTGTCACCCGGGCTGTTAAGAGACACGGCCAAAACTTTCAAATCGTTCAGAAACATGCCACAGAAGCCAAACACAGAAAGATTGAACCGGGCGAGGCGATAAAAAGTAACCATTTCTATCCTGCCGATGCAAAATAGGTACTGTGAACGCCAACGGGGGACTCACAGTGTACTAGCCAGTGTGTCTCAATTCTTCACATCTTTCTCTGACACCCCCCACAACGCCCCGTGTGTGTGAGGAGAGTCAAGGAAAGGCTTGTGAACCGACAGGATCCCCCCCCCCCCCCCCGAAGTGACTACAAAAGGACTAACATTGCAAGAAGGTGCTGGGAGACTTGCTTTTCCATTCACTCTCGACAATCAAACCCCTCTCCTCGAACAGAAACAAAATACCATAGCATCGTATTTCCGTCGTTCTGGCCTCACCTGTCCCTCCTCCCCCCTTTCCCTCTTCAACTTCCATGGCACCCCGCCCCCCCCCCCCCCCGGGGCAGAACTCAGAACGAACTGATTTAGTCAACTCTATCAATCGAATCGGTGTGGCAGGTATCGTCCTGGCGAAGAGCCCTGATCCAAGATTCTTGCGGGTGACTATGCTGTGCGGAGGGCCATGAAAGATGCCCCTTCGGGAAGCTCATCCGAACGAACGGTGTAAGAGCGTGACGGTGTTTGAGGGGGGGGTGGAGTGGGTATTCAGGCGGGTCACGTCGGCAGGAACCCCGCTGTCGTGGCTGTGATTGTCGGTGCAGAGGATGCCAGTGCCTTGTGTCACCACTGTGCACATTACTGCCTGACCCCCCTCAGAAAATTATACCAGCCAGGCAATGCAAAGAGTAATCATTGGGTCCCTCCATCTGGTGGTCCACCGACGGGACAAGGTCCGGGAATGAACAAAACTGTACCACAAAACAAAATTAACTGTGCCTCTGGTGTGTGCAAAAGACCCGACATGACTCGGAGCCAACATTTTTGCCCGTTCTTTTCACAGGGCAAAATATTCTACGTCGCACACTGCAGGAAAAAAAATGCCGGGGCTGCAGTCCTTCGGAGAGCGCAAGGAAAACGTTGCGCAACCCCTCACCCCCCGCCCCCCTCCCCGTGTTGCGTCTTTGCTTCTGCCCAGGGTCACAGCATCCAGCGACGCGTTGCCGAGGACACACACCGTGAGTGGGTTGGGTGGAGGGGGGGGGGAATGATGTCATTTTATGAAGGGTGCCCCCTCGGACCCCTGCCCCCACTGGCTGGTGGGGGATCATGCTGCCTCTCTCCCCTTTGCTTTCTTGCTCGGCGCATTTGATACTGGTCTTCTCAAGGCACTTGCGAAGTCGATCGATAGTCGTTGTAGGGAAAGGCTATGGTACTTCGTTTGCGGATTTCTTGCGCCACCGGTCTGGGCAGCGCTTCATGTGGTGTGAGGGTGACTGTCCATGATTCGTGACGGCACACGGAAGAGATGCGGTCGGGTGGGCGGGGTGGTGTTGCATGGGGCATCGGTGTGATCGAACTCGATACCGTATCGAGTTCAGAAGCTTCCCCCCGGTTTGATGTGTAGTCGCCAAGCACACATACCCAACCGGCTAAAGGCGGCGAGAAGACAGACCACCGCCTTAGCCTGCTCAGTGACACATCATACACACACTTTTTTGTCCGTGTGTGGTTTGTGCGTCAACAGAAAGAAGTTCTCCCACTTCTCGATTGTTCTCATACCCGCACGCCCCGTTCCCTCGAGTGAGAGCGAGAGCAAGCGGGATCGGGAGTGTGTGCTTTGCTGTCACTGGCCGCACGTGAGAGTGGTGCCTTTCTTTACCCCGTCCAGTTTGGACCAACAACTCTACACTCCCCGCCCCCCCATATTTGTGTATTTCCTATGGGCTGTATCGATCCTTGACTTCTGCATCTGAATTTCAAGGAATTGCATCTGGTGCGTTTTTTACTGTTGTGGTCGTAAGTTACGATATATTGGGACCCGTTGTCAGGCAGTCTCACAGTTACTGAAAGAGGCTTCCCAGCAATGCGACTTCCTGATAAGTATACAGGGATACTGCCAGAGTGTGGCTGAGTCTGGTGGTGTTTGGTTCAGTCCATTTGTGTTTGCAACAACAACACCAGTGTCATCAGAGAGTGTAGAGGTGGGCTGCGAGCTCATCCAGCTGGCCAGCGTACAGCTCGTGGCCAAACAGCCTTGTCTCGTTTTATGCTCAATCCCGGGATGCCAGACACAGCCTGACTATTATACATTGGAATGCTCGAGGGCGAGTTTATGTCAGGAAAGCCTGAAAATCGATTCCTGTGACAGCAGTTCATGTTTACATTGACGTCAAGCGAGCAAATGATGCATCCCGAATCCCCCCCCGACGAGGACATCCAAGCCAAGAAATTCCTGATTTTATTCGACAATTGTGCTCCGTCTTCACTTGCCGGTCTCCTTTTTAGTGTTGCAATAACACTGCCCGCAAAATACACAGAAAGTGCGCACCAAACGATGCATTCTCGCCTTGCTCCGTAGGTCCGAATCACCCCCCCCCCCCCCTCCCCCAACACACTGGCTTGTTCACCAACCGACCCCCCCACCCCCTCCCATCCCCCTCCTCCCGGCGTGCAACAAACAGCGCGGATCTACTCTACCCACCCACACACACCTTGGAAAGTCTGTTACGCCAGGCTTCAGAAGGCAGCAGAGAGAATGGTGGGAGCGGCAGCATCTCCCCATGGTTTGTACAGATGGGGGAAGTGTGGTGGTCAGCAGGTGCTGTCTCTCTCTCTCCCTCTCTCTCTCAACATGACAGCAAACGGAAAATTGTCGGCGGCCAAATAAATGTACAACGCTTTCTGGTATAATAGTGTACACTGTGTGGAGCGCTCTCGCAGGGCGACGAGATGCGGATGAAACACATGCACGCTGAAGGCCTGGGTTTGCGGCGAAACTACCTCAGACGTAAATCTGCTCGGCTGCGTGTTCAAGAAAGCGTGGAATGAATACCCTCACCTCCCCACCCTCCCCGCCCTTCTTATCTATCGGTCGTTCCGACCAGCAGGCGGGTCCCTGATGTCCCCCATTTATGAACAGAATCATGACAAGCCCCAGAGCGAATTTCCCTGTGAGGCATGTCCCTTTATCGGGGGATAGGCTCAATATAGTTCAGAATCAAGAACGCAGCTCCAAGTTGTTTGCATGGTTAGGGTGTGTGTGTGTGTGTGTGTCAATCACTTTTTCAAGGCGGGTTAACCCTGCACGGGTCCTAGCCCACCCCTGTGTGTGTGTCGGGGAAAGCTGTTCAACAGTTTGTCCCAAGATAGTTTATGAATGATCTTGGCATCGCGTCGGTTATCCACACATCCGATCGTACGTGATCGGGGGTGTGGCTGGTGTGTATGTTTCACCCCTGCAATCGTCTCTTTTCCCTTCTCTCTGGGGGGTGTCAAAAGCTGAGGGATCCACAGCGGCAGGTTCTACGGTGCTATGACTTTAGTCCACCGTTGGTCGGCTCTCTAGAAAGGGGAATTCAAAATTAGACATCCCCGTCCTCTGTGCCAGGGGCAGGAAGGCTTTACACATAGGGAGAGTTATCGAACACTTCGCTCCGATGTGCAGACAAACGGCCATCTCTCTCTTCGGCACAATTGTGAAGCAATTGTCTCACGCGAGAAACAAAATCCCAGCCACTTACAAACAAAATTCGATTCGATCTCTTTCTTTCTATATCTCGGCATGCTGAATGATCTGCGAATAACACCGTGAAAAATGAATATTCGCACCCCCTCCCCTGTCCCCCCACCGAGACAATACTTACTTAACCTTGCGTGCGCGCGGTTCCGTCTGTCCCTCTCCCACCCCCCACCCCCTGGCAACAATGTAGGTGGCCTCGCCTAGCTTGACACAGCGAAGGCCCCACCCTCCCCACCCGACCCCTTGTCCGGTCCTGTCTTCTGGTAGTCCTGTTTTGGTGTTTTGTTTTTTCTTCTCCTGCCTCTCTCTGAAACTTCTCAATGCACCCCCCGGTGCTGCCCTGTTGCTCGAAGCCACCCCCCTGCATCGCATCTCCCTTCTCTTCTCTCGGTGCGCGCTTTGATATGCCATGCGGACGGAGCCACGAGGGTGTTGTATTCATGATTTTACCGCTCTTCCTGCAGCTGTGTGTGTGTGTGGTGACCACGTTTTGTGTGGGGAGATCCTGCGCGGATGTGTGTGTGTGTGTGTGTGATGACCACGTTTTGTGTGGGGAGATCCTGCGCGGATCATAGCCCACCCCCGCCCATTTCTACGTCACAGCGGAGGCCCCACTCGGGTTAGAGTGTGGGGCCAACTCAGTGCCACTCCGGGGAGGAGGGCGTGCAGCATAGCCGGCGTGGTGTGTGTGGCAGCAATGTGTTAGTGTTTTGCCATCGCTGTAGCAGTCACCGCATCGGTCCATGCTGTGGCGTTTGCAGAAGCCCATAGTGACCGGGAGCCCGTCCCCCTCCTTGTGGTGGTTTCGGCAGCACACCTCCTCCGGGAGGCGCCGCTTCTGGCATGCCGAGCAACGTGTGTGTGTGTGTGTGTGTGAAGCGTACAGAGAAGCAGAGAGGCAGCATTCCACGGGGGGAGGGGGGTGCTGCTTTCGCCAGTGAGTAGCTGCAGCGGAGGAATGCGAAACCACAGAATCCGCGCAGCATCACTGGGGCGCAATCTTTGGGCAGGCCGTGCCTGCTGTGTGTAGTGCATTGGGTGTTATAACGTTGTCGTCCCGACAACCTCAGACGCCCTCTGTTTGGTGCGTGTCTGTCGCATTTATGTGTCGCATCTATGTGTACAATGCTTGGTGGCAGTGATATCATCAAGACCCGTGTCCTCCTGTGCGTTCTGCTCTACCAGAGCTATGCTCGTGTGTCTGTGTGTCCGTGCTGTTGAGGGGTCAGGTCCAGGCATGACCTCCCCCTTTGTACGTGCGTGGTAGTCGGGGGGGTGGAAGTGGGGCAACCATCAAGAGCTGTGCCTCCAGTGTGATCCAGAAATGAAGCACTCGTTTGAAGAGGCGGTGTGCAGTCAGCCTTAACATCGCATGATACCTGCGGGGTCCACTTTCAAAAACCCCCACCCCCCCCCCCCCCCCCACACCCCCCTCCACCCCCCTCCACCCCCCACCTGCTTTCGTCGCACCTGCTGTAGTCAGCTATTGGTCTGTTGCTCTGTTTTGCTGTCTGTTCACTCCCGGTGTAGTGTGTGGGTGTGGAGAGCGCTGTGCCACCCCCTCTCCACACTCTGCAGTGAAGATGTGCCGCTCTGTCGTGGCTGCAAAAAAGGGGATCGCTTTGCCAGAGGGTGTCAGGGGAGGCTTGTCTCGCCTTTGTTTTCGACAATCATAGCCCCCACCTGCTCTGCAGAGACACCGCGACACACACCGCACCACACTGCAGGCACGCTGGGAGGAGACTGAGGGCAGGGTGCAGCCTCGCTGGGCTGCTTTGCCCCGCCACCCGCCATGACCGAGCCTTTTAATGATGACGGCGCTCCTGCCGCAGTGACAGGGACGCCGTTGATCCGCAAGGCCTTCCGCACAGCGATGGATGATGTGTCGGAGGCGGACACGCTGAGCTCCAGCAGCAGCGGCAGCGAGTCCGATGGGATCTCGTCCTACCAAGGGTCCTCCATCCCGGACGACGAGGTGCCGAACCTCGACGACACCTCTTTGATCCCGCGGTCCCACCGACTGTTTGTCTTCGTGCTGATGGTGGTGACGCAGCTGATTGCAAACTTCGACAGTGGCGCGCTCGCCTCCATCTACGGGATGAAGCCCGACGGCCCCAACGTGCAGTGCAGCGGCACTGAGTCCTGGGCCTGCCCAGGCACCGAGGCGGACGGCACCACATTCCCCCCGACAGAGACATCCCCGGGTGTTACGGCCTATCTTGCCGCAGAAGCTGCTCTGAACTCCACCCCTGCGACGTGGGCCTGCTCGCAGTCTGCCAATGTGGCGACCTGCAGCTCCGGCACAGCCACCTGGTCCTGCGACAGGGTTGTCGGCGACTACAACACTGCTGTGACGACGGGGAACTACACCTGCGTCTATTCCGTGGGGGATTCGCTGTCGCAGTCGCTGCTGCACGACCCGAACTTCAACAACCTCTACCAGAATAAGAACCTGCAGGGCTTCCTATCCTCTATCGTGTATCTAGGCATCTCTCTGGGTGCCGTCATCACGGGGGTGGCCCTGCGGTTCTTCAAGGCACAGAGGGTGCTGCAGCTGAGCCTCGCAGGCAACGTCGGCTTCTGCGTCTTTTTCGCCTTCAGCTTCAACAGGGCATCGCTGTTTGCGTCGCGTTTCCTCGTCGGTGTGACCCAGGCGACACTGCTGGTGTACGCCCCTGTGTGGGTCAGCGAGTTCGCCCTCCCAGAGTACGCCTCCCTCTGGATGTCGCTCATCCAGGCAGCCGTGCCCCTGGGCATCGTCATGGGCTATCTCACGGCGGGTTTCATCGCCTCCGCCACAACCCTTGAATGGCCCTGGAGCTTCTACATCCAGTCCATCGCGCTCGGCCCCTGCATGCTCGCCAACTTCTTCGTCCCCTCCTACCTCATGAATGTCGGGGAGCCGCCACCGGGGTCGGAGACACCAGAGGATGCAGCTGCGAAGGACGGCGCTGACGGCAAGCAGGAGACAGACCCGCTGAAGGGGGCATGCACCCCGTCGGAGATCGAGCTCTCCGCCCCTGCTAAGATGGCCATGCCCCCCATCCGCAACATGCCTGTGGGGAGCGCCCCACCGCCGATGGCACCGGGCACCAGCACGAACACCATCGTGACGGATCCGCTTGCGACGGACAGGGGTCTGCACAAGGCATCGTCAAAGCGTTCCATACGGCGGACAGAGTCACGCCGCGCGGGGCACAGCGCTCGCAGGGAGGGCACAGGCCTGGGGCAGCGGGGGGACTCCCGGCGGAAGCGTCCAGGCAGTGCGTTTGACGACACGCAGCCTCTGGACAGTGCCATGGGGAAGCGCACCCCCTCCGTTCGCGGCAGTGGCGGGCCTGCTGCTGCGAAGCCTAAGGATGCCGACAACACAAGCGACACTGCCGAGGAGCCTGTCTCAGAGTTCGCCGCTTTCAAGGCGGTGGCGACGAACCCCATTGTGTGGCTCGGCATCGCCACCACCACGTCGCTCTACTTCGTCGTCACCGCGATGCAGCTGTGGATCACAGACTACCTCACCACAGAGCCTGCCCCTGTCAACATCCCGGGGGCCACTGCGGACGACAGATACACCACGATCGTGCTCTCCTTTGGGATCACCGCCATCACGGCGCCTATCACCGGGGTGCTGATCGGAGGTTTCATCCTCGACTCCCCGAGGTTTGTCGGGGGTGTGACGGATCACCCTAACAAGGCTGCGTTCTTCTCGACGTGCGCCGGGGTGTGCGCAACGGCTGCCGCCTTCGGCGCCCTGATTGTGACGGAGTTCTGGCCCTTCATCATCTGCATCTGGTTCACCCTCGCCTTCGGCGGGATGGTGCTTCCCGGTTTCATCGGGGTCATCTTCGCCGCAGTGCCTGTGGAGCTCCGCGACATCACCAGCAGCCTCGCAGGGCTGATGTGGAACCTCTTTGGATACTTCGCAGGCCCCTGGCTCACCGGTGTTGTTGCCGACCAGGCCTCCCTCAAGTGGGGCTTCCGCCTTGCCATCGGCTGGGCAGCAGTTGCCGCATTCTTCGGCGTGCTCACCTGGATCGTGGGTGTGCGGAGAAAACTGGCGCGCGGCGGGCCCGCTCAGGATGTCTACTGCATGCCGATCGCCCGCTGCCTGGGGTACCGCGTGGAGGAGGAGGCGGAGATGGAGAAGGACATGGAGGTCTGCGGGCTCGTCGAGAAGGACGGTGTCTTCAGCGTGGTGTGCCTCCCCAAGTCAGCGGTGGACCTCCCCCCCCTGGTGAAGCTGATGCTCCTCCTCGCAGAGTATGCCGAGGACGATGTGCTGCTGTCCGTCGCAACGCTGGAGGGGCAGAACTCCATCATATCGCGGAAGTCCACACGCAGCGCTGTCAAGAGCAAAGCGCAGGAGCTGGTGGCGACGCCGGATGCTGTGCCCACCGACGGCGAGGCGGAGCTGCTGTATGAGATCTTCTCCCTTATCGACTGGGACCAGGATGGGTCGGTCAACAGGGATGATATCGAGGATTTCCTCCGCGATCACAAAAATCTCGCAGCGAAGCTGCGCGGCTGCCCCGATCTGAAGGATCTGGAGTCCGTCGTGACGATGGCCGACAAGATGCACTCCATGTTGTCCAAAGACGCCCGCAACCCCGCCGCCCTCACGTGGGGTGACTTCGTGGGCAACGGGAAGCCCCTCTTGGGCCTGCTGAAGAAATGGCGCACCATGCGCCTCCGCCAATACTTCATCCTCGCAGGGTTTGCAAATCGCTCCGACAAACACATCGTCCTCAAGAGGGCATCCCGCAAGGGCCTGCCATACTACTGGGGCCCTGCCGACCCGAAGAACCCCCAGCAGACAAAGGACAAGGCACAGATCTTCCTCTACACAGTCCGGAGGCGGAACAGGAGGATGTGGACCATCGGGACTCCGAAGGACTTTGCCACCCGGATGAGCGGCTACTTTTATGCGGATGCGACAAACAGATACGGCCTGCTGACATCCCCGCAGAGGCAGACAGTGTGGCGCTTCGTCAACCGTCTCGCTGAGGAGCACAAATGGGGCAGCACGCTGCGCATCACCACGCAGGACCTGTGGGAGGTGGAGGCGGGGACATACGAAAAGGATGACCGGCGCCTCCTGGGGCAACCCGCAGGGGCGCTGGGCATCGCCGCCTTCGGTGTGTCGGTGCTCGGGCCTCTGACGGCCCGCCTGGCGTTACCGAAGCAGCAGGTGGACAACCCCTCGACGGCGGAAAGGAGCGGCCACCGCGTCGACATGCCGACACACAGGGAGCCCGTGTCCCCCATCAGCCCGATGCCCTTCCGCAGGCAGCAGGATATGTCGGACCGGCACCTGGGGGTGGGGCGGTCCAACCACCCCGACACCTACCGCCGGATGGATACGGCGCGGAAGCTTGACACCTTCAGGAGGCTTGACACAGGGCGTCGCTTGGATACCTTCCGCAAAGACACCCACAGGAAGTTTGGGGATACATACGCACCTCCGCACCTTGAGTATGTGCAGGATGGGCTGGTGATGCTGACGCCCGCTGCCCTGTTGAAGAAGCTGCGGAGGGCGTTGCAGGACAACGCTGTGACGGTGAAGCACACAGACCAGGAGCTGCTGAGCATGCTGGACATCGATCAGGACGGGTGGATGTCGGTGAGGCGGGAGCACCGCGGCAGCGGCCCCAGCGGGGCCTACCTCAGGCGGGAGGAGGACTCGATTATGTCACCGCACAAGGGCATCCTGCGGAAGAGGTCTTACAACGCCACCCCCAATCAAGGACCGTCGGCGGCCCCAGCGGTGTCGCCCGGGCCCCGTTTCCTCCCGCTGCCGAACCTGGATGCCATCCCGCCCGCAGAGAGCATGTCGTTAAGGACAACGGATCAGAGCGCCACGCCCACCCAGCCCCCGATCCAGAGGGGCCACAGCGACGTGCGCCCGACGAGCGCCACGCTGACAAGCGTCAACAACTCCAGCTTCGGCGGGGGGTTTGACAGGACGCAGCCTGCGCAGGCTGACCACCCCATCATCACCGTGCAGTCGGAGGATGATATTCCCACAGCGTGAGGGAGGGGGGAGGGAAGAGGAGGAGGGGGAGGAGGTGGTGGTGCAGGCGTGTGCGGATAGCCGCACTGGAGGTGGCTGGCTCAGAAGGGGGCTCTGCGCGGTACCCCGCTATCTTCTGTGCGGCTTCTTTTTTGCATCTACTGTGCTCTATGGGTGGGGCGGAGGGGTGGAGAGGGAGGGAAGGCAGCGCCTTGGTTGGCAGTTGTGTGTGTGATGCTGGGGATCACATCAAGTACGACAAAGGAATGCTCATGTCTGTGTGGGGTTTGGGTCGGGGCCGGGGTCTGGGTGGTGTGTTGCCATTGCCGGAGAGGGGGTCTCGCCTCGCATGCCAGCCACACCAGGCTCGCTGAGTGGCGTGCCTTCGTAAAGAGTTGACATCAGGGTTGAATCCGTCTTTCCGCCTTCATTATTGTGCGAGACAGCCAGACAACCCCCCCCCCCCCCGAAGGTCACGCACAGACAGGGTGGGGGTGGACCCCCCACGAATGCGGGTTCCCCCCCCCCCCCCCACACACACAGTGGCCTACTCAGGGTTTTGACTAGGTGGTTGACCAGGCCAACATCGACCAGGCCCCTGATCATTAACCAGGGGATTGCAGCCCATTTTGCTCAGTACCCCTGGTCATTGATCAGGTCACCCTTTCTTGACCAGGGGCAGCCCTGGTCAAAACCCTGACGAGGCCAATGGTGGCAACCACCGTGCACAGCGCCTTCCATCTCCCTTCTTTCCTCTCGCCATTTGCCTTGATTGTACCAATTCGAGTTTCCGACGTTTTCCGTGCACACAGTCTGTCTGCCCCTCTTTCACTTTGAAAATCACTCGACACAGCTCCCCTCCCCTCCCTCCAAGATCCTGCCTGGTGTAGTGTACTACAATAAAGGCACACAGAGAACACACCTTTGCCAGAGGGCGTCGGATGAATTGCTCTACCTTCACTCTCGACAACCACCCTCCCAAGACCCCAGTGGCGCAGGTAAACACCTTGGGGTCGCCTTTCTAATACCACACAATATCTGAGGCTCTCTGGGCTGAGAGCTTGTCCAGCAAATCATGACCTCCCTCCCCTTTCCCCATCCCCCCCCCTCCCCCCTCACACTCTTCCCAACCATCCTTGCGTACGATATGGGGTTGTTTCGACCAAAAAATCCCCCCCCTCCCCACCCCTCTTCCCATCTTTCAGTTAATGGCAACATCAGGTTACCATACCTGAGGCTGCCGGCGGTCCGAAGTCCTTCAAGCGGGCTGTGTAGTATCAAGTGTTAGGGATTTGTTATGTGGTGTTCCGAGTCTGGGGGGGGGGGGGGGGGAAGTCCGGGGTGGGTGGGTGGGGCGGGGTGGGGCGTGTCTAACAAACAGCAGGAATCACGGTGTGAAAACGGGTGGTTTTCACGCGGCACGGCTTGAAACGCCCTTTCTTCTTCCACCGTTGCTCTCCCTCTCTCTCCCTTCGGGGAGTCATCTGCTCTGAGTTTTTTTTCCTGAAGTTTCTGGATAATATTATCTGGAAACTCTGGAAAACTAGACACGGTGAAGGTGTCGAGGTTAACTCTGTGGTTTTACCTCGTTTTATTCAGCCACATATTTTTTACTTTCTCCATCCAGCAGGGTGGTGATGACAGGTGCGGCGGCAGCGCCAGCACCCATTATTCGAAGCGTAATTTGCTGTTGTGTGGTGCCATGATCTCCAAGGTTGCGGATACAGATTTTTTGCACGGTTCTCTTCGCAGAGATCTTCCCCTCTTTGCCGGTTCAACTGAACAGATGAAGGAGCCCAGCATATCCGCTCAGCAGACGTCGGATACATCGTATGTGTCCCCAGGGTGGGGTGCCCGCTTTGCCCCCTCAAGGCGATTCGGGCTCGAAATCCCCTGACTGCACTGAATGGTTCCGGACACCCTCCTGCACAGATCCAGCATCTCCCTCTACGCAGCCCGCCGTCGAAAAATACCCATGGCAACAAAACCATATTATTTCGAATGGGGGTGGGGGGATGAGGTGTTTTCCGCTCCGGCAATATTTTTTTCGGCGATTTTTAACTTCCTCCTCAGCCTCCTCCTCCTCCTCCTCCCCCAACTACCCGAGGCTCGTTTTTTTGGCAATTTGTTGCGCGCCATCGACTCTCCCCTGATTGTGTTACCGTAATTGGGACCACACACCATCGCACAAAAAAAAACCATCACACAACACACAACACACCTGCGAAAAGGAGGCCATCGCCCAGGTGATGGCGAAATGCTGCCATCTGATGCGATAGATGCCCTTTCACACCGTCTTGCCTTCTCGAGGGAAGACCTCTTCTTTTCTTTTGCCCACAACATAAACAACTTAGAAGCGAACGGGGGCGGTTCTACTCACCCTCACCCTCCTGCCTTTCCTACACTCCTCGACTCCCGTACTCCCCTACTCCTGATCCCATCTCCTTGGTAGCCTCGGTGGTGAAGTAAGGTTGACTTTGTGCCTCGCTTTACTGCCCTACATAGCCTACCGCCTGCCCCATCCTCCTGTCCGGTTCTTGCTGTGCGATCTCTCGTTTGGCCGTGCTTTCCAAAATGGGCGATGTGGCAGTAGCCTGTCCCTTTCTCCATTGTCTCCCCTGCAGGTGTGTCGGGTGTGTCCCGTCTGCGGCACAAAACTCACGCATGTCTGAACAGGGGAGGGTGGGGGGGGGGGGGGGTTGAGCTGTCGGCATCCGATTCGAGGATCGTTTTAAATACACAACATCATTCTGGAAACAGAGCGCTGTGGCAGCAGTCTTTTGTAAAAAAAGAAGAGGGGGTGAAGGGGTAGGGGGGGGGTGGGGGTGGGTGGGAGCCCGTTTGCGCCGTCGAAACCGAAAAGTAATGAAGGGAACATATAACGAACCTCTGCCATACACGACAGGACGATAAAATCGTAAGAAAAAAATACACTCTCTTGTGATACACATAAGTTTGTGAAGGCTGCATCGCGCTGCCCAGAGGAACGAACGGATGGAAAATATGTCCACCCCAGATGTCAGAGGGGCAGGGATTGCTCTGCCCCAGGCTCTGCCCCCCTGTTCACAGTGCTGCCATCTCACTCATATTGAGCCCCGCCATCTCGTGGCGTGTGGTTAGGCAACACTGCCCTTGAGGTGTGGGTCTTCTCCTGACGGGGATGCTCACTCTGTCTGCAGAGCGTGGCGTGGGTGTGATGAGTCACCCACATAGCAGGGCTCCTGCAGCGTGTAAGTCAGATATTCACATGACGAGAGTGTCAGATGCCACCGCCGCCGCCGCCATCCTCCCCAGGCCCCTCCCTTCTCCCTTACCCCTTATTCCCATACCCTTATTGTGCTTCCGTACTTCAGATAGTCCAGTCCATCTTTCAATCCCGCTGTGACGTCCTTCGGTTTGGTCTCGGTGCACGTCTCGTTGTACGCAACGAACAGAAACTGCTCCAGCCTTTTCCGGCGCCCTTGTGTAGAGCGAACTGAAAACATCGCCACCCTGGGACATGAGAGAGAATATCGAAGACTTCCTGCCGACATGCATCAGAGAGGAAAAGTTGCCTTTTTCGAGTACATGTCCTTCTCCGTCACTCAGAACACTTTCGCCCCTTACGAACTTGCTTCTTCCGAGGAGCATTGCAGACGCGGAGCTATACAAACGAGTCGAGCTTGCTGCATGTACACCTCGCTGGTTTTATACATCGTTCTCCACCTATCCCCCCCCCCCCCCCCCACACAACGCCACCACACCACACCACCAGGCAGGCACCCCGCCTATGGGAGCGGTGCAGGGCCTGCCCTGCTAGCCCAACACACATCATGGCGGGTGTGCCCACTGGGGCTGTGCTGGAGGGGGGCATGGTGCGGGTGCGTGGCCTCGAGAGGACGCGCCGCATCGGCGAGGCCGAAGGGTGGTGGAGCGAGGGCATGCAGCGCTACTGCCACCAGGAGGGCGTGGCGGAGGCTGTCCTGAGGGACCGTGTCAAGCTCCGCTTCAGCGCCGATGCGAAGGGCTGCTTCTGGTGGTACTCCCTCAGAGCCCTGGGCCCCGACACGCCTGCAGCCACCCCGCAGCACGCCCCCTCGCGGTCCCCCTCCGCCTCCTCCGTCGGCACGTCAGATGCGGCAGAGGTGCTGGAGTGGCTGTGCGAATCTGCCACCTCCTCCTCCCTCGATGAAGATGAGTGGCTCCGGCAGCACGAGCCGCCATCCCGCTCGTCCACCGCCTCCGCCGACGCCACACAGTCCTGCGGGTCGGAGCTGGAGGCCCTGATCTGCATGATAGAGGGCGGTGAGGAGGAGGAGGGGGAGGTGGTGGTGGAGGGGAGCGGAGCGGCGGAGGGTGCGGCCCGGAGGAAACTGGTGGGGGCGCCTTGTCTGCTGCAGGGTTTTCACCATGTCCATGTGTGAGCGTTCCGTTGGGGGGGGGGGGGGGAGGGGGCGATGGAGGCGGTAGGTAGATTTCATCCCTACATGAATGTTGTATTCCGGCGGTTGGGTCGGGTCGTGTCATGTAGGTCTTGTACTGTAGGTGTATAATGCGGATGGTCAAGGAGATGGGCCGAGCCCCCTCCCCAACCCCCTGTACTGCTGTATCAAACTCCCAAGGCCCTGCACCCTCACCCTCCCCTGCTCATCTTTCAGAGGACCTGTGTGGGGGAATGGTGCCCAAGCATGCGATTTTCACCCCGTGTTTTTCGGCTCCCCACTCGTGGACTATATATACCCTGCAGTGGTGGCGTGTCGGGTCACTTGTGTTTTGGCGTGTCGGGTTTTTTTGTTGCCACCTTTGCTGCCCACCCTTTTGATCCACTCCAGGGCAGAGCGGGGTTTCGCAATCCGCGTGCTCACGATGCATCAGCTGAGGCGTGACCCAAAGTGCACGGCGCGGTCGCGCGACGACAGGCTCAAGGGCCTGAAGGCGAAGGCCCAGCGGTGCATCGGCAACAACAAGAAGCAGCTGCTGCAGTCCATGCGCAGTGGGCAGGGGAATGTGGCTGTCTCGCAGCTGCGTGAGATGGTCACGACAGGCGAGGAACAGTTCGAGGACGCTGCGATGCTCGCAGAGCTGGAGGCGATCCTGCAGAGGGAGCTGGAGATCATGCACGCTGCGTACCAGCAAGAGGAGTACGAGCAGCACTGTGCGGCTGAGGCTGAATACTATGCTTCCTTTCAATAGCATGGTCTTGCGAAAGGGTACCGGAGTGCACAGTGGCATTCGAATAGCCACACTCGCATCGGCACGAATCAAGGGCTGCACTGCATTAGTCTTGTGAGGGCTTACCAGCCGGAGAGCTGCTGCATGACCCGTCTGCACCCCTCCCTGGTCCCTGGGCCCTGAATTAGATGTCAGCGGCCTGAGCGCTCCCTGGGGATGGGGGGTGCGCAGGGGTGGTGGAGGAAGACAGGAGGGGGGTGGGGGTGGGGGTGGGGGGGTAGATATGGATTTGGATATTTCAGAGTTGGTTGCCCCAACTAGGTGTGTGTGCGTGTGGTGGGGGGCGAATATCTAGCCGTGGCCACCGCCCCCCACCCAGGGCGGGGCAGGTGGGTGGGGGGGCTGCAAGCAGGTGTGCCATCTTCTCAGGGAGCCACACGCGGGTGTGCGCTTTCAGCTTGCCGGATTGCCTCACTGCCCCCCACCCCTACCCAACCCTTCTCAGCCGTGTCCACCCACCCTCCCCTGTTTGGCTTTGCGAGCTACAGCTGGCCTGCACCTCTCCGTCAGTCAGCGAGGAGACCCACCTAGCATCATCCACCTCGTGCATCGTGAAATGCCTTCCGGCATCCCTCCTTCTCGGTTGTCCTGTGGGGGTTTCCAAACGCGTCTCTCTCTAGCTCAAACCGGGCTAGCCTTGTGGACTGATGACGAACATTGCACGTTTTGCCATCGGGCATGGCGCCTTGTTGCAGGGAGGGCTTTCCACCCAAACACACACACATGGGCCCCGCACTGCGCGTGAAGCGCATCGCCGACCTGCGCAGCCCCAGCTGCACAGGCGCCCCTGACCCCGACCCGCCGGCGCCACCGCCGCATGCCGCCACCCCTGGCATCACCCCCCTCCGCCTCGGGAAGCCTCACTGCCGCAAGCCGCCGCAGCCCGCACTGCCGCCGCAGCTGCAGCATCTGCGCGAGGTTGCATCTGCCAAACGCGTCATCGGCACCACCTGCACCGCACCGCCCCCACCCGGCGAGCTGCCCATCCCGACCGACGCGGCGGGCACCCTGCAGGCGCGCGCCAGATGCCTGCTCCTCCGGGCCCAGGGGCTTGCCCCGCCACCACCCTGCACCATCGCAGGCATCGACGGGCGCCCCATGCCGCTCCGCGAGAGGGGCAACTCGACGCCAACCCCAGCACCGCCGCACAGCGCAGCCCCTGCTGGGCTGGCCCTGCCCTCCATAGAGGGCGCGTCTGCCGCCTGCCTGCAGGCCTGCCTCCAAGGCGCTGTAGCGTGCTGCGCAGAGGAGGTCGGCCTGCACATGTCGCGTGTGTTGGACCACGCCGCCCTGCTCTGCGCATCACCCACCTCCGCCGCCGCCTCCATCACACCGCATGCCGAGCTTGCCGCAGCCTGCGCCCTGCAGCTCCGCTGCGGTGCTGCCGCGGTGCGCCGCACTGTCTCCCGCATCACACACTGCCTCGTCTCCTCCGCTGCCACCTGCAGCCCGGCCTGCCTCCCCACCCTGCGCGTGCTCTGCGCCGTCCCCTGCAGCGCCGACCCTCCCACCCTCCTCAGCGTTCTGAGTGCTCTGGAGGACGTCATCCCCGCCGCACGCCACGGCGGTGGTGCCGCCGTCTCATCTGCCTACCGCCTGCTGGAGGTGGCACGCCTGCTGCTGCCTGCCTGCCCTGCGTCAGCAGGGGGGGAGGTGTGCGGCAGGCTTGCGTCTGCCGTGTCTGCTGCAGAGGCAGAGAAGCCCTGCCGGGAGACGGCCTGGGCTGCGTGCGGCGCAGCGGATGGCCACCCCGTGCCCTGGCTGCTGTGCGGAGGCCCCATGGGGGCGGGGTCTGGTGGGGATGCAGAGGCTGCACTGCACACCGCCACGCAGCTCAACGCGCTGCTCCCCCTGCTGTTGGAGCTGCGTGCCATGCAGGCGTCTCTCAGTGGGGGCCTGGGGTGAGTGTTGAAATGCGGTGCCCGAGATTTTTTTTTTGCTGGTTTGCTGTCTCATGCCTGGGGGTGTCTCTTGCAAACCTTGTGGGGTTGCGCTCCGCCCGAGGGGGCGGGGGGTGGAGGGAGGGAGGGAGGGAGGGAAGGGTGTGTGCTGTTCCCTCCCGCGCCCCGCCGCATTGTCCAATGCGGCAGGGTGGTGGGGTGGGGTGGCGGTAGTATTCTCCAGTAGGGTGTCGAACCCATTCTCCGGATTGCGCCAGCGTTGTGTTGGGTGGGGGGGGGGGCGTGATACCCGTTGCCCCGTCCCCCCCCTCGACGCAGGGGCGCATGATGTGTAGCTCAAGAAGCGTGGTCAGCAGACACACCCCACCACCACCACCCCCTTTGACTGTAGCGACAGCATCTGACTGCTATCAGAACATGCCCCGCCCTACCCCCACCCCCTCTGACACGACAGCACTGCATCACAGACACTACCCCCCTCCGGCACAGGCACACCGCAAACACACAACACACACACAAGCCAAAGCAACGGCCGCCGAGCTGCTTGGCATTTGATCTCCTGCCCCCCCCCCAACCGAAGGGCAGGAAGGAGGCAGGCGGTAGTGAGTGGGGGAGGTGGTGTACCACCCTGCACTGCTGCTTCCCCTCCTCCGCCACCCATACACAGGCACCCCCATACCTCTGTTGGGCGGGCGTGCTGCAAAGAGGGGGTCACGATGACCGTGGGGGATGACGAGGACTCGCACGACAGCCTGGTGGCTGAGTGCGAGACAAACGAGAACACGGTGTACCTCACGCTCCGCTCTCGCTTCCCCCGGCTGCTGCGCGAGGTGGCTGCGGCGAAGGGTGTTGTTGTTCTCCCGCCCAATGCATCCCTCCCTAACCCGCTGACCAGGGGGTTTCTTGAGCACCATGTGCTGAAGCCGAGCCCGTTTTTCAAAGGGCAGTTCACGGTGTGGGGGCGGACGGAGTGCGGGGTGGAGAACCGCGACAACCTGTTCCTCATCACCATCGGGGCGGGGTGGCGCTGCTCCAGCAAGCTGCGCATCGTCAAGACGGAGACGATGCACACCTCATGCGAGGGGAGCGAATACCGCGTGATGTTTGTCAACGACCACTTCTTTGCGATGGAGGAGCAGCTGAACAGGCTGCGCGCCCAATCCAAGCTGCAGTGCGCAGCACCCGCTTCCTCCCCGCCTGTCCGCCTGCAGCCGGTCGCCCTGCCGCCTGTCAGGCAGGCCTCCGACATCTCACGTGTCCAGACCCTCCTCGGGGTGCAGTTCTCCACCACCGTGGCATCGGTCTGCGATGGCTTCCTGCGGTCCTACGTCCTCCTGCCTGGGTGCAGCACCGACGCATCGCAGCGGGTGCAGCTCCTCTTCGAAGAGGCAGGGAAGGCGTCGCTGAGCGCGTTAGCCGCAGCGGGGCATGGGGACCGCAAAGGGACAGGAGGAGACGCAGCCACCTACTACCCGCTGGATGGGTCCTCCATGGGGCAGCGCAACGTGGAGGCGGTGCACTGCGTGTCGACCGACGCTGCGATGCACCGCCTGCACACCAAGCTGTGGCCCTACTGGGTGGCGGAGAGCAAGGACTACGACGCTTCCCTCCTGCGCAACCTGCGTGCCCTGCACCGCGCATCCCCCGCTTCGGAGTATGCGGAGTTCATCCGCAGGCTGGGTGACGGCGACGACGATGCGGGGGACAACCCCTTCCTCTGCGTGAGCCCTGCCGACCTGCAGCCCGCCGTGAGGCATCTGCGGGGCATCTTTGAGGAGTGTGCGGCACCTACGCCGCTGTGCTTCATGACACACATGCAGCAGGTGCTGGACAGGGTGAAGGCGGCTGTGCCCCCCGAGAGGCACCCCGACTTGTGTGCGGACAACATCCTCCCCGCCCTGGTCTGGGTGATCGTGCAGAGCCAGACGCCAGGGCTGGAGGCACTGTGCGCCTACACCCTCAACCTGTCGCCGGAGCCTGTGCTGCACAGCGAGCTGGGCTACGCCCTGACGACGGTGCAGGCTGCAGTGGGGATCGCAAGCAGTGTCGGCGAGTCGGCACAGGCTGATGCCCCGGAGTGCGGTGTGGACGACGTGGTGTACACCCCCGAGATGGTGCTGTGTCACGCCCCTGTGGCCCGCGAGGTGGCGGGTGGGAGGAAGGCGGTTAGGAAGCCCCGCAGTGGCTCTGGAGGTGGGGGTGCCTTTGGAGCCGCGTCGGGCAGCGAGGCGGCGGGTGGGGTCGGCGATTCGCCTGCGAAGATGTTCGGTGGGCCTGAGGTGGCAGAGCGGCGCATCACTATCACGAACTGCATCAGCATCGACAAGGAGCCGAAGCCTGTTGGCGACTTCCTTGCCAGCCTCTTGAAGTGAGCCGAAGATATGCATCCCGACCACAGCTCTCGCCTCGCCGCTCAGGCGAGGGGCGCACAGAGGGGCGTGTGGGGGCATCGTGTCTCATTGGTCTCTCTCAAGGTGCAGCCTAACGTTCGTCATCATATTCGTTGAAGTAGCAGCACATAAAACGGGGAGGGGGGAAGAAGAAATGCCTGGAATTCTTGTGACTCGTGTAGTTTTGTAGGTAGTGAACCCAACAGAAGGGGGCAAGATTGTCCGGGGGTGAGGCATGCGGCCTCCATGTTGCCAGTCGAACCCAGAGCCGTTGGGTGGTGCTGTGCAGCGCAGGGGAGGGGGAACACTGGACAGGACCTACAGTGCTGATTGTGATAGTCTACAACAGGCTGTTGGCAGCGTGCGGTGTAACATGCAGGGATGCTGCAAAGCGCGTGCATGTTGGGGACCACATTAATAGGGCTGTTGTGACGTGCAGTTCTGGCCTCCAATTTTTGGGCTTGGGGGAGGGGGAGGGGGTGTTCAATGCAACACCTCAAATCAAGAACAGAACGAAATCCGAGAACTGCACCACACCCGCAAGCCACACGCTGAATGTGGTGCAGAACCGGGGTGGGGCCACAGGGGGGGGGACCAGACACCCTCTCTCCCCTAAGCCACTTTGCTGCGGAACCCCGCCCACCCTCCGAATCGTGACCCACCAAAGGAGAGGGAGAGGGGGTGGGTGGAATGCCGGTGGATTGCTTCGGGGTTGCAAGCGTTCCCTCTCCTGCCGAACTGATATTTCTTTTGGCATTGCCTTTGATCTTCTTATCGAACAACAGGGAGGTGCTCTCTCCATACAGCTGGCATCAACCAAGCATGCCAGTCAGATGATTGTGTATATTTTTTTTGGCGTTCAGCAGACTGAGTCCAACTGTTGGGGGGGGGGGGCTGCGACAGCCATTTCTGCACATATACTATTGTGCGGCCCCACATGGATCCTTCCAAAACAAACCCCAGGAGGGACATTCGCTCTGTGTCACAGGGGGTCTTCGCTGGTCGACAAACTTCGTCAGTTTTCAGCCAATTCAACAGGAAATGCACCAAAATGCACTGACGATCACCCCGTAGCGAAGACCCCCACAGAGTGTGTCAGGTTGCAGCCTATATTGGTAGGCAGCTCACTCTTCTGCTCTTTAGAGCGAAGGCCCTGAGTGGCTTCCACATCACCCCCACTCTCATTCTGGTCTGTCTTGTCAAGGGAATACCAATCCATCACTTCCACATTTTATCGACGCCCCCCCGGGCAGCTTGCATCCAGAACATAGTTAGTGTCGCCTGCCCACCAACCCCGACCCCCCCCACAGGACGTCCTGCCATCCTCCCTCAGAATGATGAAGAAGTCAGGGCTGAAGCCCGGCCTCTCCTGATGGGACAGCTGAAAGGATCCAAAAAGAAAGTTTAAAACGATCATATCGGAGAGCCGAAGAACTTCACACGGCGGGCTTTCCTTCACCTCTCTTGTGGGGATTCTCCCCACCCTCTTCCCCTCCCTGCGGCGAAAGCGGATCGGTGTGCGTGTGTGTCTGGCGAGCTGAGATGAATGGGTCAAAAAGTTCCCCCCCCCCCCCCTTCTGTTCCTGTCTGCCTTGTTCCCGAAGAACTTCACACCCAAAAATCCGATCTTTGCTCTCAGGTGCACATCCCAGCCTTCCCCATATCCCACATCTCTCGCTTCTGGTGGCACTTGGGGATGGGTGCACTGAGGGGGGTACACTGATACAACCCGCAAACACACACCCACATAGGGCTTTGGCGGAGAAAAACTTTTTGTGCGCACAGTAGCGAACGCCAAGTCTTCTTATTGGTATCCGTTGTCTCATTGAGGCTCTCCTCCGGGTCAAACGCAAAGGCAAAGGTGTGACCACTGTGTTTTGCTCAACCCCTCTTCACCTTTTCAAAGCTGTTGCGGATGCGCTGCCCCGGCGGGCACGTCCTCTCCTATTGAGCAAAAAAAATATCCGAGCGGAAATGGGCGAGGCAGGCACTCTCTGCCACCACCTCCTTACCTTTTTTTCCTTCGATGCCACAGGCAGGATTTACATAACGGTGGGTAACATCACAACCCCCCACCCCCACCCTCTCCCCCTCCCCTCAGTTGCGAGTGCACTCTGCTGAGTTGTGTCCCCCTTGTGTTATATGCAGAGTCGGGGTGGTGGTTTTCATCTGTAGGTTTGTGCCTCTCTCTCTCACACTCTCTCTCTCACTCTTGGATGCAGTAGTGACGGCGTTGCGAATAGAGCCTTGCTTTGTGCACCCCTCATGTCACAACCACCTGCAAACCAAGCTCTCTCTCTCTCTCCATCCCTCCTGTCTATCCCTTTATGTCACCCATTCGGCACTTCTCCGCGTTTTGTCCGGGAGAAAAGAGAATGCCGCCCAGCAAGATAAAGTGGGGATGTGTGCGAACAGGAGATGCGGGTGGATCGCAGCGGATCTCGCATCAGAGATTCGTGCGCCGGGTGTTTGGCACAGTGGGGGGGGGAGGGGGGTGGTGGTGGTGGGCAGATTTTTTCGGCCCGTCCAGGCCATTGTTGCTTGTTGCGCGCGAGGGGTTACATTTTGTTGCCAAAACCCAACTTTAAAACTTCACCCCCCCCAAAAAAAAATGGAGGAGAAACCGGCCGTGTTTTGTTTTGTTCTCGCTCACGGATTTTCTACGTTCAAAAATCGATTTCCGTAGAGTTTCACAGCGGCAATGGGTGCATCCCTCTCTGCCTCCTCCCCCATCCCCCGCGGTTTGCCAAGCTTTTTTTTAATACGCCCCGACAAGACCTTTCTTGGACCACACTTATTGCAAAATACTGCTGAGCACAGCCAACCAAGTGACAACCCCCCCCCCCCGTCACCCCCAGCCCGATGTTTCTTTCTCAAAATCAGTCCGGAAAACAATCTCTGGCTCCTCTAAACAAACATCCGTTTTGGAATTTCGAGCATCCTTCCATTTTGTATGACGGTTTCTTTCTGGCCTTGCCCGGAGTGTGTACGTGGCCGTGGGGGTGGGGGTGGGGGTGGGGATAAGGGCGGGGGCGGGTCGTAGTTGGTGATTGTGTTGTTTTGCATCATTATATCGTGTGCTTTCTGATACCCTCCGCACCACTGTCACAATATAGCTGATCCGCACGTGTGTCGCACAGCCCTGTGGAGTGAAGGGAGAGGTTAACCTCCGTGATTTACCCCCCTTCTTCTACCTTCACTACTGCACCCCCATTCGCGCCTCTCGTGATGGGGGGTGGTTCGGAGCCCCTGTGCAGCTCGCAGCTGGCACAGCGGTGGGGTTTTCCGAAAGCAGGGTGACACTGCACTGTGATGGGTCTGGATGGGGGGGTGGGGGGGTGGGAGGTGTACCTTTGCCCGTCCTGTCCCCCCCATCCTCCGAGACTCATAACCTTATGCGCCGCGAAAGGGATTCCCAGTGTGCTGTGGTGACGGGCACAGTGTGAGATCATGTCAAACTCAAGGGTTTTCGGGTGTGATCCACACTGCTGCAAAATGATTCACGTGTGTGTGTTTGTCTGTTATATTAAGCCAGCTCGCCGAGCTCTAAGCACCCCACTGTTGCAATTTGATGCGACTCGTTGATTGGCTTCCCTGTTGTGAGCCGATGGGATGCCATCGGGCGCCAGCAAGGGCAAGCAAGGCGGTGCCCTTCACACACACCCCACACCCCCTGCTCTCTTCACGATGCGGTTAATCAAGCAACAGGCCCTACTCAAGATCCCCTACGACCCAGCCCCGTTGCCTTGGAGGCAGGTGGTGGGGTGTGGGTGGTGATATTGTGGGTGTTTGCAGAGCTGTTTGGTCCACTGCCCCTAGCTTTGTGTGATTAATGAGCGCATGTGGTGCACGCCCCCCGTCGGCTTTTTGGTTGTCGAGAGGCAAGCAGGCATCTAATGAGAGATCAGTCCGGGTGTGGTGCGTGGGGCAGGGATGTGTGGTGCAGAAGCTCGCTGCGTAGCTGGGTGAGATGGGCATAAACAGAACAGAAAGAAGGAAGGGCTGCAGTAGGTAGGCCGAAGAGAAGAACGAAGCGTTTGAGAAACACCGGGAACGAGAAAACCGAGAAAACTACGCCACCCCCCCTTTCTGCCTTTCCACCAAGGGGGTTTCCCTGCCAATCATCCGCTGTGCTGCCCTACAATTATTTCCACCACATGCCCATCCCCACCAGACACACCCTGCCTCGCCAGCCCGCATGGCTTGGGCTGGGCCGCCGCAGGGCAATGGCTTCCACCCACTGGGCTCTAAGGCCGGTGGGGGCCCCGAGGCCATCAACGTGACGGTGCGCGAGGACAAGGGCCGCCTGGGCGACATGACAGTCCGCTTCACTGGGGTGCGCTCGGAGGGGGAGGACCAGGACGAAGGCCCCTGGGGTGCGAAGGGCCCGCTGTGGTTCTTCGCGCGCCTGATGACCTTCATCACATGCGTCGCTATCATCTCGACGCGCAGCTGGGCGCGCGGCGGGGCGCTGGTTGTCGACATAGCTTACAACGTGCCAACTATAGGCAATGTGTCTGAACGCGTCTTCCTCGAACGGTCTGAGATCGGGCTGGTGACTGCCTGCTACAAAGGGTGGTCTGCATCTTCGCGCATCGGCCCGCTCGACGGGGAACAGTGCGGCTATGTGGTGGCTGGGTTGAAGTGGGACATGCCTGCCTGGACAGCCGCTCTCGTGTTTGCGGTGCTCTTTGTCGTTGTGCTGTCGTACCGCCTGTCCGTCGAGGCGACAGAGCTCTTCTTCCCAGGATTCGTATGCCACAGGGTGGAAGTGGGTTGATGGTTCGTGCCTCTCCGCCAGGCGTGCAGCTGTGTGTGGCAGTGGCACACCAACGGTTCTCATCATGAGGTGTTGTGTTGGGGGTGAGTGGCGGCCGTGTGTGGGAATCAGGATAGCCTTCACTGCGCCCCACATTCACCAGGCTTGGAAACGATTACTACGAGTCGACATGATGTGCAGCCATGTATTTGTTGTGATGCCAAGGCCAAACAAACACACCAGTGCAACTCAGCCCTGGTGGTGTGTTTGGGATCCTCGGTGCATTTTACCAAAGCACGTTGCGTGGGGTTCAAGTGTGTGACAGAGAGTGTTATTGCTTGTGATCTGACCACTCGTGCCAATACCACACCACCACAGCTGCCGGTGTGCTTCTTCGTCCCGACATCGGCACGGGTCCTCCGACACATCTCATGGCTGTTCATGCTGGTGACGTATGATGTGATATGCGGGCCTGTGTGGTGCCGTCCTTCGAATCGGAGGCCTTCAATCAGACATTGTGTTTCGCACACATCACAAGAGCCCTTTCACAGTGAAAAATATAGTTGGCAGCGCTTTGGGTGTTTCTGCGGGTGTCTTGCTTCTGTCACAGGGCCGCAAACCCCTGGCTGCTGCCAGGGACAAATGCTAACCGGACCCTTTTCATGTTGGAATGGTGGCCATCTGTGCTGCCAAGTTCTGCACCTTTGCCTTTGGGTGTTGAACCAACAACCTGCAACACGTTCCTCCTGCCTTTGATGATTATCTCTCCTCTCCAGATGGGCCTGCTTCGTCGGCGGATGGCAGTGGAACACATTCGACTACGTCAAACTAGACTACGATGATGTCACATACCTCGACGTCGGATTCTGGACGTGGGTGGTATGCACCGCAGGACACAGGTGGTGCACTCAGGCCACCCGACTTCACACCTGTGAATATGAGTGTGCTGGCGTCCCTCCTTCATTGCAGCGCTACGCTCGGGATCAACCACACTCTTGACTTATATTTTGGTGCCACAAACACGAGCAGACGCGCCCTCTTGACACATTGATGCCACTCTCTTCATCGAAGGATGGCGTATCCCCACCCCCCACACCCCCTGCAGACCTTGTGGTTCCTGTGGTTCATCGAGGCCATTCTCGTCGAGATCGGAAGGTTGTGAGCTGGGCTGCGAAAAGACGCCCGCAGGGGGTAACAGCGCCGTGCGACACACCCAGCGTACACCCTACACCCGGCTGCCCCGCACTGGTCACGCCCCCCACACGCGCCGCAAGGGGGCCAGAGCTGTGGGGCTTCAAACCTCCCTGGAGGCTTTGTCACGGTCCCACCCCAGCAAATAACCAACAGGGGCTATGGGGTGTTCCCCGCTCTGGTGCTTCTGCGCTTGGAAGGTGTGCAGTGGCGTGGCATATTGGGATCCCACCTGTCCGCTGCACTGTGCAGTAAGGTTCGCCGCTGTGACAGTGGGAGGATATCGCATCGAGAGCCAGGGTCCTCGGGTGTGCTCTGCACTGCTGTAGGTTACTGGGACTGCCCTCCCAGGTGCAACCGGCGCTTTCCAACAAAGATTCACGTGTGTGTGTGTGCTGTGTCTTGCCCGCCCGATTCCCCAGGCCAGAACCTGAAGAGAGTACACCCATCCAAGTCAAGGGTCAGCCACAATACTGCCGCCTCAGTGAGAGGAGGGCTGCAGGACGGGGGTCAGACGAACCATCTGCTGTGATCCCGGTTCACCATGTCTGCGCCCCCCCGCCTTCCCCTTTCTTCCAACCGGGCTGGTTTGCTCCTGCTCGTGTCATTGCAGTGGCTCCTTGAGAGCTTTAGATCATGTCTGGCGTCTCTAGCCCTTGTGTTCTTTGCTGTGTGGCAGTGGGTGTAAAAAGATTCAAGCGTGTTTCTGTTGCACGATACCCACAATAGTGGTGGGCTGTGATCTGGGCGCACATATGGTCTGATCCACAAAGCCTGGCCACCACACACCCGTGTGAATGACCGAAAGCCTGATCAGCACAGACACAACACCAGGCAGCACACCACCCAGATAGGCATCCAACAGAGGCCTCGATAGTGTGCTCTGCCAGCCGAGCCCCCCCTCCTCCCCGTGTGATAACCGCAACTTTTCTGTTTTGCTGATGCCGTTCAGTTTCCTGTATGTTCCGTTCTATGTTAGAGACGCCTCGCGGTGTCCGCTATGGGTGGTGGAGGGGGGGCGGCGATGGGATCAAAAAGGCAAGGTGCCGCAGTGTCCGACACTGCCCCACCGAAGTACAACGCCCCCTGGATATTCAACATTGCGGTGAAGGCGCTGGGATATTTGCCTTTGCTTTCACTCTCGACAATCAAATCCCACCCCTGGGTTTTCAGCAGGGAAGCTGAACTTTGAGCTCTTTCTCTCTTCCTCTCTGATGGCGTCTTGTCACCACACGCCGTGTGCACACCACGTCCGTTCCATAGGAAGACGCCAACGGCCTTTGCTCGCATCTAGCACTGTCACTCTGACCGATTTCGCAGAGCCAGCAATACTGCCTAATCCCGGCCCGAGCCTCTGCCCCACGGAGTGAACCGCCTTCTGGTGACACCCCTGCACACTGCAGTCTGCTTGCACCACCTCCCCCCTGCCCTACTCGTCTCGCCTCTCTGTGCAACTGCATGCGCCCCCCCACCCACAGCCTCCTCCTCTTGATTAGCCAAGCTGCCGAAGCGCCTTCGGTGCGTCTGAGGGTTAGGGGAGCCACAACCACACCGCCCTGCAGCGATGTGGGCAATACGCACACACACATGATAGGGCTGCGTGCGGCGGGGCGATGCGGCATTCTGTTATCCCCAGCAGGTGGAATGCGAGGGAGTCGCGCAGGGCGGTGCGGCGGCAGGCCGCACAGCGTGCCCTGGGTGGGTACCTAGGGTGTCCGGGCGAGCCGCGCGCCTGCCGGAGGTGCGGGGGCGAGGAGCCCACGCGGTACTGCATGTGGCCAGCCGGGTTCACGCGGAAGGGCGCGCCCCACCCCCGCCGGCGGTGGCTGTCCCGCCGCCTCCTGGTGCCCGCATGGCTGCTACAGTGCCGCCGATGCCTGCTGCGCCACCGCAGGCCTGGCGCTAAGGTCCCCTCCACCGCACGCCACCACATCGACCGCGTCATGCGGAACTGCATCTCCGTGCAGCTCACGGTAGCCAACGGCACGTTTGCCCACATGGCTGTGCAGAACAAGCGTGTGATGCGCAGCGATCTCCCCTGCGTCGAGGTGGGCGACACTGTGCTGTTCGTCCGTGACGAATTCATCGAGACACACAACGGGCTCCTCCGCCTTCTGGAGCGCGAGAAGTCCCCACGCACACTCCGCGTCCTCCTCCTGCCCACACGCCCGCAGCTGCGGGCACCTTCCCCCTGGGCTGCCCGGGGGGCGTGGTACCGCCGGCACGCAACGCAGGCACTCGCCGATGCACGCCACCTGCTGCGGGAGCAGTGGGAGGCGCACAGCTGCCCCGCCACTGGGGGCATCTTCTACCGCGAGCGTGCCTCGGGGCGGTGTGCCGTGCAGCAGGAGCGCTACGCTGACATACGCAGCCTGCCCCCCTCGCTGGTGCGGCATGCGCTGCGCAGCCCGCTGATACAGCAGCTGCGCCGCGACAAGCATCTGGTGATGTCGCGCGACTGCTCCTATGCAGGCGGTGCGCTGCTGCGCATCGTGGGGCCTGGCGTGCTGCTGGAGGAGGCGCAGGAGCAGTTCATGCGGCAGGTGGATGCCTCTGCCTTCGAAACGGCAGGGCGTGCGCTGCTGCGCAGGGTGTGCCTCGACGAGCGCCGCTCTGGAGGCGACCCTGGCAGGGCTGGGGAGCAGCGCCCCGGACAGGCAGCCCCATGCCCCCAGGCAGCTGCACCCACAACCGCAGGCAAGGCGCTGCAGCGGCTGCAGCAGCGTATGGAGGAAGCGGCTGCGGCAAATGACTACCTCCTTGCCATGGACCTGCGAGATCAGATCCAGCAAATGCAGAAGGAGGTCCGCCCACCGGCCGCCCCTGCCCCGCAGCACGGAGGAGGTGGCAGTGCGGTGGGTGGCGGCGATCGTGGGTTGAAGATTATCGAGTGAGGGGGGAGGGGGGGTGGTGGGGAGGCGACTATAGAACAAGGCACCCCCCACCCCGTCCTATCCTCTGTCAGGCACGGCGTGTGTTGCCCCCCCCCCCCCCCCCGCGTGTTTGTCTCAGGATGTGAGTGTGCCCCCCCTCCCCGCCTGTCCCCTCAGCCCTCCCGCCTCACCCCACACGCAGTGTTGCTCGTCGCAATGCGTGTCGCGGATCTACCAGGGTCTCCCGCCACACCGCACCCTGAACACTACAGGCGGTGCGCCCACCCGCCCACCCCTGCCCTGCCGCCCTGCTCTGGCAGGCTGCCCGGGGCTGGCCATGGCGTTGCTGATGGGCATCGTGGCTAACGCCGTCTCCCTGGCAACGCTGTGCACGCTGCTGTTTGTGATGGTCGCGGTGCCGTGGTATCCCCTGCTCCGCTGCAAGGAGCAGCCGCTGGCGGGGGCGGCCGGTGGGGGTGCGGGGGGTGTCGCGCCTGCTGCCACGTTCTGGGTGGTTGCCGATCCGCAGATCGAGGGGCACAAGCGCGGCACCAGGTCTGAGTTTTGGAACAACCTGATGAACGACGTCTACTACGCGTTCATCACGCACACCATGGCGCGGAAGTTCGGCCCCTTCGACGCGGTGCTGATGCTGGGGGACCTGTTCTCCTTCCAATACCACAAGGACCCTGAGTTCTTCGACGTGGAGCGCCGCCTGCGTTGGGCCTTCCAGGAGCCCATCCCCCTGCGGCAGGAGCCGCTGCCGCCACCGCCGGCGCCACCCGCAGGTGGGGATGACAGCCTCGTGTTGGACCCAGAGGATGCGCCGCATGACACACCCTTCTACTTCCTGGCAGGCAACCACGATGTGGGCTACGCCTCCGAGCTGCCGCAGGGCGTCGTGGCGCGGTTTGAGCGCACCTTCAACAAGCGGCATTGGGTGCGTGAGGTGGCTCTGGGTGCGGGGCACCCGGGGCTGCTGCTGGTGGCGTGCGACGGGATGGAGTTGGATGGGGTGCTGCGCTCGCAGCGGAGCTGGGAGTTCCTGAAGCGGGCTGCGGCCCTCCGTCGCGAGGCGTATGCGGGGCATACGGTGGTGCTGCTGACGCACATCCCGCTGTGGAAGGCGGCAGGGTCGTGCCCCGGTGACAGCCCTGCAGTCGAGTACCGCGACAATGGCATGGTGCGTTGGCAGCACACACTGTCGGAGGGAACGACAGAATGGATCCTCACGAATATGCGCCCCGCCCTTGTGTTGTCTGGGCATGACCACGAAGGCTGCAGCTTTGACCACCCTGGTGGTGTGACGGAGGCCACCGTGCGCAGCGTGCTGGGTGATTACTCAGGCAACACTGCCCTGCTGTCGGCACGCAGGGATGGCACCCTCGCCCTGCAGCAGTGCCCCTTCTACCGCTCCCAGGTTGTCGTGGCGGCCTGCATCTATATGATGGTCGCAGTGCTGCTGTGTATCCTCTACACACTCTGCCTGGTGCGCACCACCAGGCCTGACAAGGAGAAGGCGGAGTGACCCTTGCCTGCCGGCGGAGTCCTCGTGGGTCTAGTGTGGCGGTGTATCGCCGCTGGGTTGGGTGTGGGGGTGGGAGTGGGGGGTGGGGGTTTATCCTGTGGGATTCGCAACGAGTGTGGCGGTAGGGCTCGGGGTAGATGAGAATCTGGCAGATGTGAGCTGCGTTGTCCCCCTGCCCGCCCACCCATGCATCCCACCTTTCCCGCCTTTCTGTGCTCTCGGTCTTTGTTGTGCGATGCCTTGTTACTGCAACTCGAGTTGATGTGCACACACCCATCCCACCTTCTGCAGTCGCACCACACAAAAGCCACATAAAATGGGGAAGCGCACGGTCAAGGTCGGCATCACGGGGAAGTTCGGCACGAGGTATGTTTGCAACTCCTTCGTAGTTGGACGACGACGGTAGTTATTCGTGTGTTGTGTGTGATGCAGAGTGGCACAGGCATAAGCTAGCCAGCCCTCCAACAGACGGCGTTGATGTTGATTGGA
Organism: Rhynchopus euleeides; assembly: GCA_963210315.1. Lineage (NCBI taxonomy): Eukaryota > Euglenozoa > Diplonemea > Diplonemida > Diplonemidae > Rhynchopus > Rhynchopus euleeides. The sequence continues at coordinate 1,175,881 of OY723284.1, forward strand.
TGCTGCATTGTCCTGCAAGTTCCCGGTGTTTTTTGGGGGTTAGTGCAGCCCCAGGTTTCAAGAATCTGAATTGATGCAGCGTGTTGAAGGCAACATGCCCCTCTGTGTTCGGTGTCATGCAGGTGAGTCCTCACTGAAACACACCCTTGCTGCCCCACGATGGCACACAACCAATCCTCCCCACCACAGGTACGGTGCCAACCTGCGTAAGCGTGTGAAGAAGATTGAGATCTCGCAGCACTCCAAGCACTTCTGCGCGCAGTGCGGGAAGTTCTCCATCAAGCGTAAGGCTGTCGGGATCTGGAAGTGCAACGGCCCGTGCCAGGTGACCTACGCCGGGGGTGCGTGGTCGCTGCACACCGTGAACAGCGCGACGGTGAAGTCGACGATCCGTCGTCTGCGTGAGCTGCAGGACAAGTAGACGCCCCATGCGTCTGCGGCAGGTGCGACATTCTGGCCCTGCACACCATCGCACGCCCTGTGGCTGACACTACAGACAACATCATGCGTGTAGTGGTGCGCCCCGTCGGGGCCAAGTCAGAGCAGTGAGAAGAGAAACTGAGCGCCCCATCCCCCCTCCCCCACCCCACCCCATTCCAATTCCCTTTGCCGCAGCACAGGGGATCGCTGTGTGACACGCTTTGCCCACCCAACACCAAGCCCAAAGCGGGATCTGCTCAAATAATAGTCTAATAATCCGACACCCACCTCACCCCTACCCAGGACACGCCACACCGTGACGTTTGCACAGATGAGGTCAGCGCGAACCAATGTGCCGTCGCGCAAGCCTGCCGTGCCCACCCTGCGGGGCCTGAAGCGGACCGCGGATGGCAACCCCAAGCCCTCGCAGCCCACGACGGGGTTCACCGCCACGCCGCTGCAGAGCACACCGCCGTCAACCCTCCCAGCGGCTGCCGCAACTGCGCCGCCTGCCGCAGACCCGCAGGCCGAGGCGCGTGACAAATACTTCAGGATGCCGCGTGTCAAGCTGCCCATTGTGATGCAGAAGAAGCAGGACCTGGTCCAAGAACGCCGCCGCGCAGAGATGGACCTCCAGAAGGACATGGTGCAGATGGAGTTCCAGCACGCAGAGGTGATGAAGCCGGAGTTGGAGCAGCGCGACGCAAAGCGCCGCCGCGAAGCGGCTGCAGTGGACGACGCGAAAGAGCAGATGCGCTCCGAATGGGTTGCCACCGCGGGGGGGCTGCTGGGGCAGCAGGAGGGCGAGACGCGTGCCTTCGTCTCACGCGCGGAGAACCGCGTCTTCACTCTACTGACGGGGGAGATGACCGTGGCCCAGCTCGACCAGAACACACGCGAGAGCCACGAGCGGAGCCGTAAGGAGGCAGCATGCCGCGCAGCAACTCTCGAAAGCATCAAGGAGCACAAGGTGATGGAGCAGCACGCCCGGCAGAAGACCGCCGAAGCCCAGGCGCGCAACAGGGCGACCCTCAGCGAGACGGATGTGATCTGCGCTGAGAGGCGCGAGGTGGAGACAGACGCGGAGGCGTGGCAGGCGAGGCAGCGCGGCGCGGAGGCCAAGATGGCGGAGCACCGCATGGCCCTCATCCACCACGAGGACGAGAGGCGGCGCCTGCACAACAAGCTTGAGGAGCTGAAGGGCAACATCAGGGTGTTCTGCCGCATCAGGGCACCGCTCAACACCGAGCGCGAGCTGGCCGAGTTTGACATCGACGAGTCAGGCAGGTGCCTGCGGCTGCGCGGGAAGGAGAGGGCTGCCCTGGCGGGCCCCACCTCCAAGGCGGAGGACTACACATTCCGCTACGACTCTGTGTTCGGCCCTGCCTCCACGCAGGAGGAAGTGTTCAAGGAGATCGGGCCCCTGGTGCAGTCGTGCCTGGATGGCTTCAAGGTGTGCATCTTCGCCTATGGGCAGACCGGCAGCGGGAAGACGTACACAATGGAGGGCCCCCCCACCAACAAGGGTGTCATCCCGCGTGCCGTCAACATGATCTTCCATAAGGTCACGACGCTGACCAGGGAGCGTGGGTTTACCTGCAAGCTGAGCTGCTCCTTCCTGGAGATTTACAACGACCAGATCAGGGATCTGCTGCAGAAGAAGGGCACGGCAGGGATGAGCCTGAAGCTGGGTGGGACGGAGACCGAGGCTGTTGTGGAGGGGCTGTCCGACCACCCCGTCAGCAACGAGGAGACTGTTGTGGAGCTGCTGTCGACGGCGCAGAGCAATCGGGCCTGCGCAGCGACGAAGATGAACGACCAGTCCTCCCGATCGCACTCCGTGTTTATGCTGCGCATCAACGTGTATGACCCTGTGGCGAAGGTGACGCTGAGCGGGCTGTTGAACCTGATTGACCTGGCAGGGTCCGAGAAGGTGTCCGCCAGCGAGGTGAAGGGGGACCGCTTCAAGGAGGCGATCGCCATCAACTCGTCCCTGTCGCACCTGGGGGATGTCATCCACTGCCTCGGGCAGGGCGGGCACGTGCCCTTCCGCAACAGCACCCTTACACGCCTCCTCCGCCCCTCCCTCGGGGGGTCCTCCAAGTGCCTCATGCTGGTCAACACCAGGTATGTCCAGATGTGGATGACAGATATAGATACAGATGGGTGGTGTCATCTATAGGGTTTGGGTTACACATTGCCTGTTTTTGTCTTGGTCCCGGAAAGGTTGCTCGGGTCAACGGGAGGGCCTGATTGAAACGCGCAAAAAAATAATCCACAAAAAAGGGTGGGGGTGGTGTGCCCCCCCCCCCCCCTTTTCTTAGTGTTTGTTGCCGTCCAGCGAAATCAATGCTGAAATTGATTTGTTTTTGGCTAAAAATCCGGATTTGGCGCACAAACAACATGCCACCCATTCCTCTTCGCACACACACCCCCTTCCACCCACACAGCCCTTTTAAGGACCACATCGAGGAGACTGTCAAGTCTCTGCGTTTCGCAAAGAGGGTCAACTCCACCAAGGTCGGGGTGGCAAAGCGTACAATGAACTGATCCCGCCACACGCACACCTGCCAGCATCGTCTGTGCCATGCGAGAACACGACACAGCACACGGTAGGAGGTGGTGAAGCTGGTTGGATCGGGGCGGGGGTGGGGGCTGGTGCCGTTCCCCTCAACAAGAGAAAGAATGGATGGGGGGCGGAGGGGGGGGAGGGGACTGACGGTGGCCTGCCTGAGCTATAGAAACCCCTCCGGCTAGAGGGTGGGGAGTTTGCCCCCGCAGGTGCTATCGCCCTACCTTCCTCCTCCCCTCCTCCCCCCCCCCCCCTCCCCCTGGGAAGTGTACTATTGATGCCATATCTGTGTGAGGGTGACCCACCCTCACTCACCCGTCGCTGCTTCCCCCTCCCCACCCACCCCACACACCCTTTTTATACTTCACTGCGTGTCACAGCGGGCCGGGGTGGGTTGGGTTGGGTGGGTGGGTGGTGGCCTTGCCGCTGTGTCAGCGCTACGTAGATGTCTCTTTTCTTTCTCTCTCCCGAATGGTTTAGCCCGTGGGTATCCCTCATGAGAAACTGCACACACCTTCGCCCCTTTTATGCACCACCTCAAGCGCCTGGATGTATGCCACGTTCGATGCGAATTGGTGATGTCCGGAGGGGTAGGGAGGGGTCATGCCCGGCTTCATCCAAACACAGCATGGGGTGTCGTGTGTGTAGGGGAGTTCTTTGGTGTCGCCCTCATGGAGTGGAGGAGGAAATGTAACACAAAGGAGCAGCGCGTAGTCATATATGCAGTGCCTGCTGCAAGAATAAAAAGAAACCGCATCTCGCCCCGAGTAGGTCGAGGTGTGTGCGTGTCACTACAACCTGTCGAAAAAATTTGGCTGTTCGTCCGTACCGTGTGTGCTGTAATGTGACTGGCGTGTTTTGATTTCCAAATGTGAGCGTACGCTGCGCTGGCCACCCAAAACCTGTCTCTCAGCATCTAGATTTTTCTTGACAGTTCGGCGTGGGCAACGTAGAGAGCATTATCTCGCACGGGCAGAGACACCACACACCCACACACACGGGGGAAGGGAACTCTCCCACCCAGAGCCACGGCTGCCCCCCTCCCTGGCAGCTAATCGGGCCGCCAAAAATAACCCAAGCACCCCGTTTCCATTTTTCCGGAGTAGATATTTCCCAATATGCCCCCACCCCACCCCCCCACACCCCCCCCCCCTCTACCCTTCAGAAACTAGAGGTTGCATGGGTCAAAACCCACTGCGTGTGATCTGCGTGTGTGCTTTTTGGATAGAGGAGATGTTCTCTGGAGTGCACACCCACACGCCTTTGTGGAGAGACATACACAAATCTGCTGCATGCAATGTTTCCCCCCGCCACCCCCGCCACCCCCCGACCTGCTTCGAGCTTGGGAGAACACTGCAGGGGAGGCCGTGGTGTAAAGTTGCCACACTGCCAAGGCAGATTCTCGGGGAGAGCAGCGTGGGTCTGCGAAGGGCTGAGGTAGGGGGGGGGAGTGGGGTGCATGCCACTGCACCCCCACCCCTCAGCAGCTGCAGCCCCAGTGGGTGTCGGCGTGTGGGTGTTTTTTTGAACCATGGCAAACAGCCCGCATTCCCGACACCCCACATCTCCCTGCTGTCACACACCATGGTGCCATCGCTTGCCCTGTTCCGTCTCGTGCTCATTCAGCCGACCCGGTGCCCGTAGATAACATATGTGCCATGTGTCTTCCTTAGGTTGGAACGCTGGTGCAGTATCAGTTGAAGGTTCTGTTATCCTCCCCCCACCCTCCCACCCCCCACCCCTCTGAGTGTTGAACGATTTGCGCAGTTTTTTTTGATGGGATCGGGTGCAGCCCCAACAAAAACCTTGCGATACCCCCACCGCACACACACGCACACTGCACCACTTCACCACACCCCCGCACCAAGCTGCACCCCCTCACCCTCCGCAGCGCTTACACAAGAGCACCGCCCCCACCCACTGTCTCACCCTCTTTCCTGATGCACCCCTGACCCTGTCGCCAGAGGGGCCCGGAACCTTCTGATGCACTGCCGGGGTGAGGTGAAGCTCTGTCCACCTGGCATCCAGCCCCTTTCCCTCTTCTTATTTCGGCAGAGCTAGCCCGGCTCAGCTCGCTTGCCGGACTGCGAAGACTTTCGGTATTCTCCAGCGCAGGAGCTAGAAAGCACCTGCCAACCCGACATTTGGAGAGACCGACTCACACAGCTCCACGTCTTTTCTTTGGGGTGAGATCCCCTCCTGCTGCCAGGGTCACAGAGAGAACATCGAGATGCCGTGTGTTAGGGGCGACCGCCGTGGGCGTGGGGGTCGCCGTATGAAGGTGTTGCAGGCAAAGAGGGACTGGCAGTTCATCGAAGGTGTAGACGCCCCGGTGACACGGCGCAAGGTATTCCTGGATGGGGATAGCCTGCGGCGTGTGGGGCAGGTGCTGGGGGCTGTGCAGGCGTCTGTAGAGGATGTGGTGGATTCCGAGCACCTCGCCTGCAGCGAGGACCCGCAGCGCCCCTCTGTGGAGTTTGCCACGAAGGGGTTCTGCTTCGCAGACTTCACCCCGCACAACATGCCGAAGGGGCACTTCGCCCGGAGGCGCAGCCCCAGCAGCCAGCCGTTTGCATCCAGCTACACAGAGCTGACCTCCAAAGAGGTGCAGTCAAGGCTGCTCGCCATAGACGACCCCAACCAGGCCACCTTCATCCCTACCCGGCCTGACACCGGGAAGGACGACGACCCGCTGTCGCAGAACAGCCAGACCTTTATAGGGCGTATCCTCGTTGCCCTCCGTGAGGGTGGCTACGTCACAGGGGCAGCCAACCACGGGCGGCGCGTGTTCCGCTACACAGGGGATGCTAAGCATATGGGGCTGGTGGATGGTGCAGATGTTTCCTTCGTGCTGGTGAGGGATGCGGGGGGCGAGATGCTGGCGGCGAATGTGCGGGAGCTGAAGCCCCAAGAGGCAGAAGAGGATGGGGCGGGGGAGGTGCACCAGCAGCAGCACCACCACCACCACCACCACCAACCACAGCAGCAGCAGGAGGCAGAGCCGACCCCCAGCCCCTCCCCGCCAGACACCCCTGCGCCCTCGCCCTCGCCCTCGCTCAGGCGGCTGCCACATCACGAGACTTCCCCTGCGGACAGTGCAGGGAGCCAAAGCCTCTCCACGAAGGACATCCCCCGGTCGCTCTACGGGCTGCTGCTGTGCCGGCAGCGGCTCTCGAATGGCGACAGGCGGTATCTTCTGCGCGATTGCCTGCTGAAGGCAGACCTGGGGTCGCTGTCGGTGCCGGTGGCTGCCACGCTGAAGCAGCCTGCGTACGGCAAGCTGCACCCCCTGCATCCTGCCACGCCGCTGCCTTCGAATCTGCCGCCCTGCCTGGTGCAGAGTGGTGGGGGTGGGGGTGGGGGTGTCAGGTGGGGTGGTGGTGTCAAGATGGCTTCGCCACGCCCCCACAGCGCGCGGCGGCACCATTCCGAGCCGCGCACCAGCAGGGTGCAACGGGACGACGTGTCGAGCACAGACGATGCCCTCGGGCAGGTGTCCTCACTCGAGGGCCTCTTCCACGAGTTCCTCCCCGGCGTGCCGCCACCTACTGCGTAGCGTTGGTCGGAGGATCTGCCCTGCACTGCCTTCACAGAGGTGGTGCAGCCTTCTCTTGTTGTTCAGATCCAGTGAAATGGAAGACATCATCACCTCAACAGGCTTCATGCCGGGCGCATCTTCCTGTTGGGCGGCACGTTGCCTTGCCCTGCCTTGCCAATCTGCTGGGCTGACACACGCAAAAGTCGGTTGAGGGTGTCAAGATTGAGGGTCTGCAGGGTGCTGCACACCAGCTCTGCCGTGCAGTGTGCCCTGCCCCTGCTGCTTAGAGTCGCAACAGACCTCGGCTGGGTGGCCTGATGTCGGCGACCCGTGCTGTTCTCTTGGGTTTCTTTTCCCTCTCTTCTCCGCTAACTTCCGCCGTCTTTCGTTGAAGCAGTTGTGGGTCCGCCATGCGAAGGGGTGGGTGACATGGTTGGTGCCAAGACTGTGCACGCCTCATCGAGCCTCTCTCACGCTAGGGGTCGCCGGAAACCGGCAAAAATCACCGAAACAGCAGCCCTCTCACTCTCACCCGGGGCTGCTCCGAGCAAATCGTTCCAAATCGTTCAAACCACCCGTTCCCCCCCGGCTGGAACCCCTTTCTCCCCCGCACCCCGTCCTGGCCTTCCGGGCAGGCACGGCGGCGCGGGGTAACCCAGGGAGTAAACGCGCATGGGGACCAGGTTATGAGACCCCTCCTACACGAGACCTTCATCCCCCACCCCCTCCCATCTCCGGAGCCCTTTTGCCCCGGCCAACGGACTCGGCACGCTGTATGAGGTGTGGAGTAGGGTGGTGGGGACACACAGCCACCCAAGTGAGGCCATTATCGCACCCCCACTCCCGCACCACACGCACAGAATACATTCTGCCCTCACCCCTGCCCCTGGCCCTGCCTCTGCAATGGCTGCGGTTCTGCTAGCATGCGCGCTGTCCGCATGGGGGGGAGTGCCACGCTCCGGCGAGGCTTTAGCAGCACCTGCACTGCGCGTCGGTGTCATCGATGCGGTGGGGACGCAAAAGGTGGTGATGGTAGGTGGCGTCGCGGTGGCCAGCGTGCAGCACCAGTCCCTGCGCTTCTATGACGTGTCGGTGCCTGCCAGCCCCCAGCTGCTTGCGGATGTTGCGCTGCCCTACGAGCATCTGGATGTCGCGGTGGCGGGCGGCGGCAACTTCATCGCGGTGGCCACAGCGACAGCGGGTGTTGCGCTGGTGGACATGCGCTTGGTGGACTACAAACAGCAGCTGCCAGAGGTGCGTGGCTTCTACGTCTCTGCCGCTGTCATGTCCGTCGTGGTGGCGCAGGGCACGCACCTGCTGCTCGCAGGTGCGGACCCCTGGGCACGGGAGATCGTCGACATCAGCGATGCCACTGCGCCCCGCCTGACGGCCCGCTTCCAGCTGCGGCAGCAGGGCCCTGTGCAGGGCATGGCGGTGTCGGGGTCGTGGCTCTACATCGTGCTGCCCACCACCCTGCACCTGGTGGATGTCAGCGTGAAGGCCCCGCCCTTCGGGATGGTGTTCGAGACATCGTCCGTGCCACTGGGGTACGTCTCGGATGGCAGTGTGGCGGTGCGGGGGAACCACGTCTTCGTGATGACCGGGTCGGAGGGGCTGAAGGTGGTGGACGTGACAAACAGGTTTGCACCCCGTGTGGCTGCGCAGTGGAAGGGCCTCCCAGGGCGTGCTCTGCGTGGGCTGGAGCTGGCTGGGGACTACGCGTTTGTGGGGTCAACGTTCTACTGGGAGGTGTCGGTGGTGAATGTGGCAGATGCGCTGAACCCGTTGGGGGTCGCGGTGCAGCAGGTGCCCGAGAAGCCGGCCCACCGCATCACAGTGTACGGTGGGCATGCCTACGTCACAGCACTGTGGGGTGGCGTGCAGATCCTTGATATGACAGCCTTCGTGCCAGCGGCGACACCGCCGCCCGGCACACCACAGCCTGTGTCCGGACCCACGCCTGCCCCTGTCCCGCCCCTGCCGTCGACCACAGTTGGGCGCAGTGTGCTATCGGATGCTGTGCGTGTGTACGCAACAGCTGCTGCGGCTTATGTGGCCCGCAACCGGAAGGTGTTGAATGGCTTCGACGTGAGCAACCCGTCACAGCCGAAGGCGCTCGCAGGCGAAGTGCGCATGTACGACAATGTGGGTGGGGTGGCGTTCACAGCAGGCGAGCAGTCCGTGTGGGTAGCGTCGGGGGGCGGTCTGCAGGCACACGCACTGCTGCCAGGGGGTGCCTTCAAGCAGGTGTTCGTCGACCACACCCGGCAGTACACCAACGTCGTGGTGCGGGGGCATCATGTGTACGCATACACGCAGCAGGATGGGGTGTGGGTGATCGACACGACCGACATCAACGCACCCGCCCCGGTGACCTTCTGCAAGGAGGAAGCGTACACAGGGCAGATGGTCGGCACAGGCCTTGCAGCACATGGGGACCTGCTGTTTGTGACGCTGGTCGACGGGATGGCGGTCTTCAACATTAGCACCCGCGCCGCACCGAAGAAGGTGGGTTCCGTCAACGGTGTGAAGGGAGACAGCAGGCTTGCCGTGACCACGGCAGGGACTCATGTGCTGTCGGTGCACATAACAGCAGGCATCGTTGTGGTGGATGTGTCAGTGCCGCAGACTCCCTCAGTCGTGGCGACGATCCCGGCCGTCCTGGCGAAGTACACCGCAGTGTCAGTGGATGGCCAGTACGCTTTCATCGCCGACGACTTCCGGAAGCTGCATGTGCTGGACCTTGCAGACCCCCGTGCACCTGTCGCTGTCAAGACATACGCCACGGAGGGCCACCCACGCGATGTGGCGGTGCGCGGCGGGTACGCCTACCTGGCAACACACCAGGGCCTCGAGGTGCTTGACATGCGAGCATACTCAGCCACGCCTGAGCCGACGCCCGAACCCACACCGGTCCCACTCACGCCTGCTCCGCAGACCCCGGCACCGCCGACAGACGTGCCTCCCACACCCGCACCCCCTGTGCTCAACCGCACCGTCGGGCAGCTGCCTGTCGAGGGGTCGATGCGTGTGGTGCTGCGCGAGGGTGTGGCGATGGTTGGGGCCAAGGGCGACTCACTCCACTTCTACAACGTGCGGGTGCCCTCCACACCGCAGCTGTTGGCAGAGGTGCCACTCCCGTGGCTGCATGGCAAGGCGGTGCTGACTGACGACACACAGTTCGCCCTCGTGTCACATACAGACGGCGCAGGCCTGGCTGTGGTGGACTTCCGTGGTGCTGACTACGTCACGCAGCTCCCAGAGGTGCGCGCATGGCACGTGGGGAGCACTGTCCTGCCACGGAAACGGGGGTTGGCGGTGTCCGGGCACCGTGCTGTTCTGGTCGGGGTTGGGGTGGGCTCGCAAAACGCCGAGGTGGTGGATATCAGCGTGCCAAGTGCCCCTGTGCACAACCGGTACTTTAGCGCGCATCCACAGGTCGGGGGGTACGCGGCTGACGTCGCCATGCGCGGCGACATTGTGTACACACTGGGGCTGTCTTCGCTGTGGATCAACACAGTGGGCGATCCTTCCCGCCGCCTTTCTCAGCTCCCGCTGCCTGGGGTGGACCGCGGGCGAATCGTCCTCCTGCGCGGCACACTGCTGTTCATGACACGTGATGCGGATGGTCTGCGTGTGGTCGATGTGGCTGATCCAGCCCTGCCGCGTGTTGTGGGGAACCTGCCCCCTGCCAGCGGGACATTTGCAGGCGCCGACTCTATCGACAATCTGCTGTTCGTAGCAGACGGGTCCCAGGCAGCGATGCATGTGCTGGACATCACGGATGCGACTGCGCCGCGTGTCGTGGGGCAGTACGCCACTGCGTCGCCTTCAGAGGATGTAACACTCTACGGGGGTCACGCTTATGTGGCACAGGGGACTGGGTCCGGGGGTGTGGGTGTCGAGATCATCGACGTGCGTGATTTTGCCCAGTCGGACGCGACGCCGCCGCCTGTGACAGCAGCACCCGGACCAACGCCAGCACCTGCAGCACTGCCGACACAGGGCACTGTGGGCAGCGTGCCCACTGCCCAGCCCGTCCGGCATGTGCGGGCGCTGCAGGCACAGGCCCCTGGCATCGTGGTGACGGGGACAGACAGCCTGCTGAGCCGCTTCGACACCAGCACCCCCAGCCGCCCTGCCCAGGTAGGGACAGACTACGGTATGGCACCCCAACTGGTCGGTGCGATGGCGTACAACGCGGACGAGTCGATGGTGTTTGTGTGTGGGTACTCCGGTCTGGAGGCGCTTTCGCTGACTGGGGCACAGGCAACGCCGCAGAGGGCGTACATCGACACGCGGGACGAGCGGTACAGCAACCTGGCTGTGGAGGGGCATGTGCTGTATGCATACAAGAAGGGCACAGGGGTCCTGCTGCTGGACGTTACCACCTTGCCTCCCACGGAGCTCGGGCGGTACGTTCCCGGCACAGGCTCGCCTGCCCGTTCGGTGGGGCTTGCCGTGCGCAACGGGTTGATGTACGTGGGTTTGGACCAGGGGCTTGACATCGTCAACGTGGCAAACCCACAGCAGCCGGCCCTCCTGAAGCATGTGGCTGTTAGTGGGCTGCGGTTCGACAGTCGCATCTACCCTGCGGAGGATGGGCGGTACGTGTACATCACAAGCCCATACGCAGGGCTTGCTGTCATGGACGTCAGTGACCCCGGCAACCCACTCACCGCTCTGCGGGCAGTCGACAGCGCCGCAAAGTACACATCGTTGGCTCTGCTGGGGCACTACGCGCTCGTTGTGGATGAATACCGCAAGCTGCATGTGCTGGATGTCTCCTACCCCATTGTGCCACGTGTGCAGAAAGTGTACGCCACTGACGGCGTGCCGCACAGTGTGTCAGTGCGTGGCGGGCATGCATACGTCGCAACAGACAAAGGGCTGCAGATTATCGACGTGAGTGAGTTTGTGCCGCGGACGGACGCACCCGACACACCTGCCCCGAGCACGGCCAGCCCCACGCAGGCACCTCCCCCGGCACCCACGCGCACGGTGGGCAGCATCCTGCTGTCCTACACGCAGACTCTCCTGGGACCCATCCGCATCCTGCACCTCGGGGGGCGCCACGTGGCGATGGTGCCTCTGTTCAACGAGGCGCTGCGCTTCTACGACGTGTCGACCGACCCCACGGCACCAACACAGCTTGCAGAGGTGCCCTTCCCCTGGCCTGTGCGCGATGTCTCCGTCTCCGGGGACGGCACCTACGCAGCACTCGCAGCCACCTCGGGTGTCGGCATCCTGGACCTCCGTCTTGTCGACTTCTCACAGCAGCTGCCTGAGGTGCGCGGCTTCTACACCGGACTGTCGCGTGCCGTCTCGGTGTTGGTCGACAGGAACCACATGCTGGTGGGCGGCGGGGTGAGCGAAGTGGTGGACAACACACGCCTGGATGCGCCTGCGAAGGTCGCCTCCCTTCCACTATCCATCGACGACCCCCTGACACCACCCGACGCCACAGCCATGGCCCAGGAGGGCAACTACGCATACCTCCTGGACCGCAACAAGCTGCGCATCGTCGACGTGGGGTACAAGCCGTCGCCATACGAGCTGGCCACACTGGACATCAGTAGGGCCACAGCCCTCTCCGTGCAAGGCAACCACGTCTATGTGAGCCGTGGCGGGCAGGGCCTGGACGTCATCGACGTGTCGGTGAAGACATCGCCCCAGAGGGTGGCCACGCTGTCCGAGGCGGAAGGGGACAAGGTCATCCGGTGGGAGGGCCTGGCTGTGGCAGGCAACCGCCTCTTCGTGTCCTGCTACAGTGAGGATGCCTGGCGCCGCAAGGAGCACTACAACCATGTGTGTGTTGTCGACGTCTCGTCCCCTGCCGCCCCGGCGGTGCTGTCGCGCTGGGCGGTGTCGGAGATGATGAGCCACATGCAGGTGGTGGGGGGCTACCTCTACGGCACCATCACGGAAGGCTTCCGCAGCCCTGGCACGCCGTGGGTGGCGCTGGAGGTGATCGACATGAGGGACCTCCTTCCTGCCCCCACGCCTCAGCCGCCTACGCCGCCACCGCCGCCGCCGTCGGGCACGCCGGCGCCTGTTGCCCTGCCTGATGTGGCCACCGTGGGGCGCGATGCCGATTCCGTCAGGTTGGTGCGGGTGCACCTGCGCCCAGGGGAGGCAGTGACGATCGGGGTGCAGCTGCGTGCATACGATGTGTCTGATGTGTCTGTGCCGAAGGCGACAGCGGTTGTGCGTGGGACGGCAACCTCGTTGGCCTTCACGGCAGACGGGGTGCTCGGGTGGGTGGGTTCTCAGGGCGGCCTGCGGGTGTTTGACTTCAGCAGCGGTGCACCCGCCCTGCTGCACGAACAGACTGCGTTTGGCGTGTCCGCTGTTGCTATTCAGGGTAACTTTGCCTATGTGTACCACAAGGCAAGCCCGCAGGTGTCTGACAGCGCAAAGGGGGTGATTATCTTCGACACACGCAACCCGATATCCGCACCCTACCAGCTCGGCAGCTACGCGCGCCCAGGTGCGATGTACGGCGCAAGTGTGGCAGTCGAGGGCTCCCTGATGTTTGCCGCTGTCAGCGAGGGTATCGACATCGTCAGCACGGCAAACCTGCTGGCACCCACACTGCTGCGCCATGTCAGCGGCCTGGGCACGTCTTGCCGTATATTCCCTGCAGGAAACTATGTGTACATCACAAGCGACACGGGGCTGAGTGTGGTGGACGTGACGGTCCCCACCAACCCTTCAGTGACGAGCATTGACGCCAAGATGATGGCGAAATACACGGGCATGGCCTTGCAGGGCACATACGCCTTTGTTGCTGACGAATACCGCAGGCTGCACGTGATGGACGTGTCCTCCCCGACAGCACCACAGGTCGTCAAAGTCTACGCCACCGACGCGCGCCCACATGATGTGTCGGTGCGTGGCGGATACGCATACCTCGCAACAGAAACGGGCCTGGAGGTGCTGGATGTGCGCCCCTACTCATCGTGATGTGCCCTTGCCATCACACTGCCACCCCCTCCCCCGTTCCGCAGGAGACAGCCCTCGTCTCCTCCTGACGCGCCTTCCATCGCTTCTTTCTCGTTTGACTTGTCCCTTTGACACCTCCACCCCTTCGTATCGCATGTGTGTCACACCCCACTCCCACATGTTTCCGGGCACACGCGTGGGGAGGTGCTGCGAAGCTCTGCCCACGCCCTCAGCCCCCCCCCCCCTCCCTCACACCCCCTTCCGCTGTGTGTTTACAGTATATACCCTATAACCCACTCTGCAATCTTTCTTGAACTCTCTTTTTATAATTATCATGTGTGTAGATCTCCTTGGCGCTGTGTGATGGTATCCTCACTGAGGGGGAACAACTGACGACCAAACTATCGCGTGGCGGAGTCACTGGTTGTGATCCCACAGTGTGCCATGCTGTCAACTCCTCCTCAGGAGCCAGACAAGAGAGAGGTTGGACGACTTAGGTCGTCAAAGGTTGAATACCTCTCCTTCCCGAAAGGACGTGCTGCATCACGTGCTCCCAGGGGATCACAGAGACAGGTGCCTGAACAAGACACCCTTGAAGTGAGCCCCTGAATCCATCATGTCACCTACCATCCCTGTTGATACAGCCCTGTGCGCTGTGCCAGCAGCCCCACCAACCGCTTCCCCATGTCGGCTTTGCCGAATCCCCATTTTTTTTCAATGTCACGGTGTGATCGAAGCTTGCCTTTGAGGCGGCACAGAACTCCAGAGCGTATTTCCTCGAGAACCGGTGCCCGATTCTTTGTCAGTTTTTAGTTAGCACTTCGGAGGGTGAGCAGGGTTGATCTGCCTCTGCCTGTGAAGTGTGCCGTCAGGCGATGAAGCTACTGAGGATGGGCAACTCTCGCAGAAAGATCTAGAGGGGTCTGCGCCAACCCCAGGGGTGACACTGGAGGGTCATGCCAAACAGAGAGTTGGTGTTTTGTTCTACACATCAGGGCTCCTGTGTCGGTGTCAACAAGATGGCGGCGAGGCAGCGCTTTGGAGCAAACAAAGGCAGAAGCCTATTGCCCCAACACAGCAACGTGCCCTGTCTTTTGGGAGATGTGTATATTTTTCACCCGAATAGCGGACATGCTTCTCGGTTTATTCAAGAAAATGTGAGGAGGCGGCGGGACGTGGCTCTGAGCTGGCTCTGGACCACATCTCAACTCTGCCATATCATGTGCTTGAATGGTTTTTTTTGAACGAATTATATTTTTTACAAGCGACACCGCACAGCGAAGTTGTAAAATTAGCAAAAGGAAATCGTACGACTGTAGCTTTGGGCAACACCTTCATGCCACTGCACACGGCCTCAACACAGCACACAACAGTGATTCGGGGTTCCTGGACAGGGTGCTTCTCCTATAAAGCGAAGCGAATACGGTTTTACAACTCTGATGGATACCGAAACAGCCCCCTCCCCGTGGCGGTCTTGCCGCTCAAGGCTTCAGACCACACAGACCGCGCACAAGTCTTTGGTACCGTATAGGATGATGATCCTCGATGCCCCCATCACGCCACCCACCCTCACCCACCCGCCCCTGCGGGCGTTGCCCACTTCAGCACTCTGCTGGCACCCTCTGCCGACAGCACTGCACGGCCCACCAGATATATGGCCTCTCGCACACTACATCCAGTAAACTTGTAAGCACCTTCGGTGCGACTAGGGAGAAACGGAGTCCCTCTAGCGAGAGGATGGCCCCCCATGTGTATGCTTTATTTTCTACCACTTGCAACAACAGTTTTCTTGCAAGGTTGGAAGGGGGGTGGGGGGCGAACGGAACAATACAACTTGACCCTTCATCAGGCCAACCTCTCGCACACCACACCACACCCCGCCCCATCACACCCACACCACAGGGCAACACAGGCCGCATCGCGCCTCGGCCGTCCCACCCACCCACCCCCTGCCGCCTCCACCACACCTCCCTGTGTCCAGCGGCCGCGGCGCAGGACGGGGTGGGCGGGTGGGGCGGCTTCCCCACCCCGATGAGGGGCGGGCGACGAAAACTGATCGGTGTAGGCAGCAGCGATGCCGCTGTGCATGCCTCTGCCGGCACACCCTCGCAGCTCCCAGACAGTGTTGTAGTGAGCGCCTCTCCGCGGCAGCAGCCTGGCGTGTATGGCGAACACCGCAGAAAAGCCTCGCACTCCAGGGGGGCGTGGGGGCTGCAGGCCGTGGTGGTGCTGTGTGCGGTGCTACTGTGCATGCCTGCCGGGGGCGATGCACAGCTGCTGACCACCCTGCAGACGATTGGGGAGCTGACCACCTTCACAAGCGTCCTCATGAAACACACCGGTGTGATCGGCGCCATCTCACGCTCCTCCAAGGTGACCATCCTTGCGCCCAGCAACGCGGCATTCGCTGCGCTGACAGAGGGGCAACGCCTGCTCATTCTAACAGACGCGCAGAAGTCGCAGGACTTCTGCAACCTGCACACCATCACGGAGGCTACGGTGACAAGCCGTTCCCTTGTGGAGGAGCTTGGTGCGCGTGGGTCGCGCGACTACACCAATGATTATTCGACGCTCGTCAGCCTTGCAGTGAACAATAATCAGTTCACCGCCGTTGCAGGGAAGTCGCTGAAACACAACCCTGCTCTGTCGTTGAAGGAGATCACGCTGACCAACGGGGTCATCCATGTGCTGGACAGGATTATAGACTACCTTGACCTGGGCCTGCCCACCAAGTCTGTGATGGACGCAGAGATTATGCCATCGTACTACGCTGAGGCAATCCGTGCGTCAGGCGTGCCGCCTCCCGTGGGGGCCACCATCTTCGCCCCATCTGATGCTGCATTCCAGAACATCCACGGCATCACCAGCGCCGCGCAGGTGGCGGGGTGGCCGACCAACGTGCTGCAGCACATGCTGCAGTACAGCTATCTCAAGGACTTCCGCACCGCGTACAACATCACGTCAACGCTGTCCTCCGAGGGGGGGCAGAAGGGTATGTTTGAGACCTACGATGGTGGCAGGCTGCTGGATGTGTCTGTCCAGGGGAGTAAGATTGTCGCACAGAGCGCCACAGTGATTGCAACGCGGGTTGGCACCGAGGGGGTTGTGCATATTGTCGACGCGGTGCTGCAACCCCAGACGATCGCCCTCCCGGCCTACCGGCTGTGGGACACCGAGTCGAACCTGCCCTCCATCTATAAAGCGGCTGTGAAGCAGTCGGCGATGGAGCGGACCTTGCAGTCCACCAACATCACAGTGTTCGCACCCACCAACAGCGCCTTCTCCTCCATCGGAGTGAAGAGCGTTGCAGACCTGGAGATGTACGCCTTCGAGAGCCTGCAGCGCATCGTGCAGCACACCCTGGTGCGCGGGTCCTACAGCGAGGAGATCATGCTGCAGAACGGCTCCTCTGTCGTCACCCTCGCCACGCTGGACGCCGAGGTGCCCCTCATGGCCTACCTCAACACGTCGCAGCTCACTGTCGCCTCGGAGGGGACTATGGCGCGTGTCACCTCCAACATCACCGCGACGGATGGGGTAGCGCACATCATCGACACTGTGCTGCTGCCCCCGGGGGTCAGCCCTCTGATCAGCACGGAGGAGAACACGCAGGCGTTGACGGCGATTGATCTGGTCCTGATTGGGAGCCTCTGTGTGTGTGTGTTTGTCGGAGGTGTGTATGTGCTGTACACCGGCAGCATGACAAGCTATCTGCGGAAGAGGAGGCACGAGCTCCACACGCAGGCGGAGCAGATCCGGCATGAGGCTGTGAAGGATGAGAAGATGAAGCGCGCCATGGGGAAGGACCACGGCGGGTTCAAGAGCCTCTGCGAGATCGAGGAGGAGAAGCAGCTGTCCAAATCGCTGCAGATCCCGCGGACCAACTCTGTGCCGAACTCCGCGCGCACATCGCCGCCCCCTCTCCCGGTTGCGGCGAAGGGGTCTTCCCAGCAGGAGCCCTCTGAGAGCAGCAGGCAGCTGACGATCGACGCGCCCCACACCAACACCGAAGACGATCTCTCGGAGAAGAGCTATGAACTCAGCAACTACGGCCCCCTCGGATCCGGCATGCTGAAGGTTGGGCGTGGCGGGGGTGCCCCTCCCCGCCCTGACGCGTCGCCTGCGAATTCGACGACGAGGGAGCTGCCCGTCAAGACTGGGGACGGGTTTGTTCAGCTCTACAACAGCCCCCCTGGGCACCGCCGCGGGTCTGTGTCGCGGGAGGGCAACGATTTCTCCCTCGTCGGCGAGGGGGAGGGCACCCCTGCCAGGGAGGTCAACGCACCCGCAACCCTGCAGCAGCACCTCAACCCTGTGTATGCGGGCCGCGGAAAGACGCGCCATGTCGGCAGCGTCCGGGCACCCATCGTATCGGCGATGCCCCGACACTACCCCTCGCGTGCCCCCGGTTCCGCCCGCTCACCCCCTCCTGCTGCCCCAGACATTTGGTGAGTCTGCCGAGGGGGGTCAGGGGGGGATGGGGTTGGGCTTGGTGGTGGTGGTGGTGGTGGTGGTGGTGTGTACCTATATACTATCCCCGCATGTTTAGTGTGGGTGTGGGGGGGGGGGTCCGGAGGAGGAAACCAATGGGGGGGTGTGTGGGGGGGGGCACCTGGGGTGGGGAACCTGCTTTAACCCATCAAATGTGTCCACCTGCTGCAGCACCCCCGTACCCCTCCACCGTGTGGAGCACGGCGTTGGGAGGGGGGGGGGTTCAGCGCACAGGCGGAGGGCTGGCGCAGCCAGCTTGGGGAATTCTTTTTTTTTGCTCTGTGGTGTTGCTTTTCGTTTTTTTTCCACACACAGCAAGAAGCTTGTCACAGTGAAAAAAGATGGTTGGCAGCGCTTTGGGTGACAAACACAATCTACCTTGCCTTGTTGCTATGACTGTGCGCACATTCACACCAACCTTCATCAGGCAAAACACGTGAGGTTTGTTCACCCGGATTTGGCGCACAAACGACGCCTTATCTTTTTTTGCTGGAGAATTGCGACACCCCACCACCCCTCCCAAACAAACTGCCAGACCCGGAGAGGAGCGGTGCGCACAACGAGTGGGGCGGGTGGGGGGGCAGGGGGGGCGCGCGGATGGTGTCTGCCCTTCCAACAAATCGATTTTTGAACATCTGTTATCATGTCATGACATTCCTTTACGGTCCAGTAGGGGGGGGGGGGTGGATGAACGTTCCCCCGGGGGGGTACGGATTCTTTTGTTGCTGTCCCGGGGTTGGTCTGCACCTCTCCTTCTTCTGTTGTGGTATTCTTCTTACGTTGTGTGGGCGGGTGGAGAGTGGTGCAAAAACAAATGCATTTTTGAGTGAGGCCATCGCTAGAGCATCATCCCCCGTTTGCGTTATATTTTTGCTCTTTGGCTGCCCTCCGATTACATCAAGGGCGTGCTCTCAGGGGCCTTCTCCCTTCCTCTCTGAAGGCAGAAAATACCCAAGACCCTCCAGCCCACAGCAACGACGTGAGGGTGAACAGCGAACAGTAGTAGTGGCATTGTCAGAGAGCGGTGCCCTGGGGGGGGGGGGTCTTGAGGACGACGGCATTTCATCCTACATTTGTAGGTGAATTCTCGGCGAACTATGCCGAAAAATTGCCGGATAGATTGCAGAGGTTTCCAGGGGGTTTATACCTACTCATGAGGCCTTCGCTGTGCATGCCGAAATGGCGCGTGAAAAGATTGTAAAATGCTTCTCCTACTGCAGTGGGGGGAAAACCGCCCGACATTGCCTGGGTTTGCCAGCGAAAAGTACCTCCGGTGGAGCCTCGGGGAGGGGTGGGGGCAGGGGTTGGGGGGGGGGGGGGGGGAAGCTTCTCGTTTCCGCAGAACGCTCCCCTGTGTCAGCAGCGCAGGAATGCGAACCACCTCCTCAGGTCGCGTCTGCCAAGATATAGCTCCCCTATGTGATATCGTGTTCTGTTTATGCCTGGTGAGGAGCCTTCAGGGGAGGGGGTGTAGAGGCCTCGTCGGCTGAGCCAGGATGTTGTCGTGTCTCGTGTCTTGTCAGAGGGCTCCCCACGTAGCGTGGGGGGTGGCGTTCATTGTAGCGACATGGTTTGTCAAAAAAAATTGAACAAGCCACCCTGGTTAGCCCACCCGGTTATCATGGGTGGAAGTGGGGTCTTATTGTTCTTGGGCATTGTGCCTGAAGTAGAGAGGAGGGAGGGAGGGAGGGAAGGAAGGGTGTGTGTGTGTGTGTGTGTGTGTGAGTTTGTGGAAAAGGAACTGAAACCGTGAGGTGTCCGCCCTGTCACCCAGCCTGCCAAGTCGTCACCTTTGGAAGGCACATGACATGTATCACATTTGTATGTCGTCACTATCTGGCTGCACTCACCTGAAGAGAATTGGGAAGGGGTGGGGGGTGGGAAATACATAACGAAGAGGGAATAGAAAGCCGGTGTGGTGTCGGGGGCACCGCGAGTGCCACGGCCGCCAAAGAACACAAAAAAAGGAACAGCAAACAGTAGGTTTTCACCGTCGAACTAAATATCCCCTCACATGCTCTGTGGTACCCTGCCGTGAAGTCGCATCTTTCACCCATCCTATCTCCATGACCACAACGTGCGATCCCAGGCACTCGCAAACAGGGCGAGAAGCTGCCTCGTAGTTCGGTGCAACCCTGCCAGGGCCCCCGAGCCACAGAATCAAGCAATGCCAACCGTGAAGTGCTCAGGCCAGGGGCGGGTGTGCCAAGGGTGGGGGGTTCATCAACGTATTGCAACCTCTCCCTGCGGGTCCGACACCCGCTTCTGCACTAGGCCAGTGTTTTCTGTCCAGGCAGGACGGGGAAGGTCAGCGTTACCCGTCCGCTCAACCAGCGCAACAACCACGTTCCCCTTGGTTATCGAAACCTTCAAAACAACGGGTGTGTGTGTGTGTGTGGGCAGGGTGCTCGGTGTGCTCTGCACTCCTCCGAAAACAAAGAACATGTGTTGTCAGTGGAGGTACCACAAGAGTCCGCTCTGTGTGACCGACACGAAACAGAAAAGATTAACGTATACATAGTATGTGTGTGTGTGTGTGTGTGTGGTTATCAAGTTTTAAGGCGGTGTCGCCCTGCACGGGCAGTAGCACCTCCCCTTCAGTATCGCACTCCCGAAGGATTCCCCAACACGACGTGACACCGGTTTCGACGCGTACTCTTCGTACCCCTCCCCCCGGCCGCGTCTCTTCAGCGAAGAACCGGGGATAATCGGACCAGGGCTAGCTAAACCCTGGTGGTGTCACGGGTGGGGTTGGAGAGGGAGAAAAAGGAAGAAATGAAGTTGCGAAAAAGTCAAACACTGACACGTGAAATCAATAAAAATGTGTGTGTGTGTGTGTGGCGGTCGGCATCAGAGTCCACTCGATGCGCCCCACACAAAGTGAATCTCTCCGCGCAGCGTGGCTGTGGGATGCTGGACTAACGTAAATAATGGGTGTGACCCTGTGGGGTGGGGTGGTGGGGTCTAGGGCGGCTGCCCCAAAGAGAATCGTATTTCATCGGCGTCGGATGTTGTTGAAGGAGGCGTGCACGGGTTTGAATGGCTTTACGAAAGCAACATACAGCCCCGTGTATACCAAGAAGAGAACACGCCATTAACAATGCAACAGGCTTGCTGTGGGCCTATGCAGGCTCAGCGACCCGCTCTCATCGCTGTGCACATCCCATGTCTCCAACACAACAGACAGACCTGGCACACGTTAGAACACTGTCCGGCAAGAGGGGCTCCTCAGGGAGAGATAGACCGTCCCCCTCCCGAAGGTGGCGAAGAGGTGGCTGGTTCCTCCAGCCACTGGTCACCTGTTTGGTTTGGGTTAGATAGGCCGCAACCGCTGTGTCTGATCCATCACACCCATTCCCCAACCTCCCCATTTCGGTGGCGCCCTCCTGCTTGCTCTGTGCTGCCTAGAGTGTCGACGGCACAGGCGTACAGCGCGTTAAGGGCGTGCGTCTCCGTGTTTCCGTGGAGGCCCTGTTAGGGCGACAGCAAAGAGGGCTTCAAAACCGCGCAATATTTGAACTTCTGTTGGGTGCACTGTGGCAAATTGCAATGCGGTGCGCCTGGTCTGGCTGCATGTTTCGCGGTTCGCCAGCCCACCGGCTGGACGAACTGTTGGGGAACACAGCAGCCTGCTGTGCTCTGCAGAAAGGAGGTGGGGAGGTGGGTACGTTGTGTGTGAAAAGGGATACTGCTCCGCCCTTTCCACACATACCCCCTTCCTTCTCCCCTTATTACGCTCTGACACATCACGAGATAGTGTCGATGTTATTTGTAACGCGCAAAACAAACAAGGGCAACGTTCATAGGCATTGCACACTGCAGAAGGGTGGTTGAGGATACAACCCACCGGGCCATAGCCACAGCACACAAAAGGGCTGGTGGAACAGAAGCCAAAAAGCCAAACAATCATAATTCCCACCTTTTTTTCTACTTTTTTTGTCAACCAAAAGAAGTACCCACCTCCCGCCGGCCAAGGGTGTTCCTAAGAAGTGGAGGGTGGGGGTTTCATGCTGTGCTGCGGCGGGAAATGTGCCAAAATATGTGTGGTGAAAAACAAGTAGCATGGCAGAGTGCTAAAAAACCCCAGTCTTTTTGGACAGCGTTTAGGAACACATCCCTGCCCCCGGCGTAGCCCATCCACCGCCACCGCCACCACCACCCCCGCCTGTTATATCCACATTCATTTCCTTGGATCTGTTCTTGTCAGAAAATACACCCACCCCTCATACCAACTCTCTCAGATATCCCCCCACCCCCTCCTCCACGCACCACACCCCCACACAGTCAAGTTATGTGCTTCTCCTTTCCACTGCCACCCTGCAAAGTGCATCGCTTTCCGGTGTGGCGTCCTCAGCTTTCTTCTTGTGCCCCCATGTGACCCTCAGTTGTAGCAAATAAAATAGGAGGGCACGCCGTGGTACGCCGGGGGGGGGGGGGGGGTGGGGCAAGGGTGTAAGTGAGGCCGACTCCCGACTCCCGGACCCCCAAACCTTATTTACAGGCCTGGGGGGGGGGGTGCGCCATCTGCCCCCCCCCTCCCCTCCCTTCCTCCACGCCTGCTTTCTCTCCTTTCTCTCCGTCATTTATTCGTACAAAAAACAACGATACAGGAGGGAGCACAAAGTGCATAGTCTCAAGGAGAGACTACGTATTACATGAATCTGCCCCGTTAACGGGTAACCGGTATTACCGGGTATTACCGGAAACCCGGTAATCGGCCTCCATTACCGGGTATTACCGGGTCAAAAACGGGTATTACCGGGTAAAATCGGGGGTATTACCGGGTCCGGTAATACCCGTTTTCGTATTACCGGGGATTTTCCGTGGGGATTTCCTTGGTACAGGGATGGTTCGTGGGGTGTCGCAGTGAATCAACTGCAGGGTTCTGGTGATCTTCCGTCTGGCAGTCCAAGGGAAGGTGCGCGGGGGGAATGTCAGGTGTTAGGTGACCCCCCCTGCGTTATTCTGAAGGCCAGCCTCTGCAGCCCCTCCTGGCCCACCCCTCACAGAGGCGGCCCTGGGAACACTGGGAGTGGGAACGGCTGGGGAACACCCACGTTCAGTACAACCAAGATCTATGAGGCAGGCTTTGCGGCATGGCGGTGGGGGGCTGTGTTGGCGTGGCGTGCCCCGATGATTACACAAACAAAGGTCGAGATAATGAGCCCAGGCCCTGATTCCAACACCTGTTCGTTCAACCAAGATCTATGAGGGACACACACCCCCCTGTCTGTGCCTGTGTCCTCCGTGTGTTGTCTCCTCTCCCTCCCTCTTCAATGCACTTCATGGCCTCGTCCGCTTCCACGGAGGCAGAGCGTGTCGTCACACAACAGGCCGTCCACGAGGCTAAGTTCTTTGAAGCATGCATCATGACTTGTCCCGACTCGAACCAAGCTGATGATTTATCAGAGGGACCAGTAGCCAAGCAAGATGACAAGAAGCAGGCGCAACTCGTGCATATATTGAGGGCCTGGTCGAATCCACGTTTTTCTGGGACTTCTCTGGATTGCATCATATCGTAAGGGGTCGCTCAAATACCTTGCCGCACCAGCCCGGATCTTAGCTGCAGGTCCTGTACAGGGTGCCAGGTGCTCTTGTCAAGGGTGTCGCCAGAGAGGCTTCACATGGGAATGTGCGTCTTGCTGTGGAGCGTATCACAGAGAATTTCTCAAAATGGAAACGTGTCGACACCACAACTCCAGAACCAGCTCTTCCCGTCCACCTGCCCAAACCAGCCGTTGTCTGGGAGTCGTGAGGCCACCACGTGGGTCGACTGCAGGCTGGTTAGCTTCCGCTCATCATACACGGGGCGGATACTCAGCGTCCCGAAGGCAGGTGCGATTATCCACCTTGGCCCGGGGGCAGTCCAGTGGCGAGCCCGTGTTGAAGCCACCCCAGCAAATATAGCAAGTCCGCTCACCGTACTGTGACCTGCTGTGGCAGGAACCACAAGCCCGGCCACGCCAAGAAGCATCTCTCGGTACCATAATGCTCGTTGGCTGCTCGCAGGCAAGTGTTGCGACAAGCACCCAGCCAGCAGAGCGATGTGACCGAATAACGGAGCTGGCGTGACCAAGCACTCGAGCCTGGGGTAAGAGAATGGCTTCCCTGAACGAAGGATCGATCATTGAAAACGAGGAGCCCTTCGCTCTGTGCCACTGTGTGCCCAACTGTGCCACTTTGCAACCAGTTTGGTGACGCACCGTTTCTGCATTTCTGAGCCAAGGTCCTTAAATGATGGAAGCTACGGGAACAGTGGCTCGACTGCCTGATCTGACGACACCGCCGGCTCTGGAAGGGCTCAGGTGGTGTGTGGGCACCGTGCAGTAGTCAGCATTGCTGCGAAACTCGAAAAGTCTGCAGTGAGCCACACAAACCAGACATGAACTGCGGAACCCATCTTTCGATCACCCCATGCGCCATAGAATCCAATGTCGACCACAACACACTGCTAAGGGGAAGGGAATCAACCCAAAAACAAAGGGAAATTCCCATGGAAAATCCCCGGTAGCGCTACCGGGCTATAACCGGGTATTACCGGGCAAACGGGTATTACCGGACCCGGTAATACCCGTTTTTCGACCCGGTAATACCTGGTAATACCCGGTAGCCGTTAACGGGGCAGATTCATGGTATTACGCACAGACACCTGGTCGTGTTTTAGTGATACTGTGTTGCGGTCCAACCACCAGGCAACTGACAGACAACTGTACCTACACACCCTCCCATTGTGCATTGATCTGCCTTGTACAACATATCTGGTGGAGCGACTACAAAAGGGACTAACATTGCAAGAAGGTGCTGGGTGACTTGCTTTTCCATTCACTCTCGACGATCAAACCCCCCCACCCCTCTCCCTCCCGCTCTCTCTTGCCGTCTTGCAAAACCCGCAAACCGTCAGGGTTGGGAGGTGCGTCGGTGTCGCTACCAAAAGAAACATTGGGGAGGTGGGAGGAGAAGGTGGGGCGGTGCAGTCAGGTGTTCCCCGCTCACACTTGGAGGAACTGGCCAAAGCCAGAGGGGGGGGGGTTGAGAGGTGGGAAAAGGGCGAAAAAGGCGACGTGATCCTGAGAGAAGCGAGGCTAACCTGCGTTGTGAGGACAGCTCTCAAAAAGACCCCCCCCCCTCTCCCCCCCCTGTAAAATATGCACTGCAATGTCACTGCAGGTGAGTTGGCCCCTTACCCCTCACCCCCCCCCCCCGGAGCAATAACAGCCGCACTTCTTTGGGGATGTTGCGATGTTGCCCTTATTTTGAAGAATCCGTCAGGTGGATCACCGGGTGGGGAGAGAAACGGTGTGAGGCACTTGAGTGCGACCAGGTGGGCAGGGAAGCCCTCATTTTGCAGTAGCCCCCAACCCCCTCCCCCCCAACTGTGCGCGAGGCGCTTTGATGCCTCCCAAATCGCCTGGGCAACAACACCAGAAATTGCACCGATTTTGTGCACACCACCCCACCCACCACACCCCCCACACACAGATTTTGGTATCTTCTTTTCTATCTTTTTCCAACACAAAATGATGCGTTTCACCGGAATGTGCGCTCTTGCGTCTGTGATGTTCGCAAGCGCTGATGCAGCGACCTGCCAACGTTCCACCCTGTACGACGACGCAGGCGTCCCGTACACATGCGAGAAGAGCGCGATGGCGGGCGTTACCGTGCACTGGAGGCACAACGCCGTGCAGAAGTCCGTCTCGATGGCTGTGACCGGCCCCGTCATGCCTGGTTGGATGGGTCTGACCGCTGCCGAAACCTACGGCAAGATGGGACCCGCATTTGGCCCGATCGGATTCTGCGATACCGCCCCACTTAACTGCCAGGTGAGCACCTTCCACGTGATCCAGCCCGCCCAGAACGTGACCATGCCTGTGGTTGCGGACCCCACCCAGAAGCTTCTGAACTCGAGCTTTGCTTGGACGAACAACGTTGCCACCCTCCGTTTCGCAAGAATGCTGACCGGAGCAGGAGGCCTCGACCTTGACGCTGACGCCATCACCCCCTTCAACTTCGCGGCCAGCAACACCTACCCTCCCTTCACGGTGCACAAGATCAAGGCTTACTTCAACCTCACCATCTCTGCTTCACCGCAGTTCTGAGTTTAGATTTGGGCCCTGGGGGGGGGTGGGGCAGAAGGTCCAAACAAAGTGCACGTTGCATCTGTTCCTCGGTGGGGTGTAAAGGGAACTCGCAAGGTCCGAAGGCCCACGGCTGTGCTTATGCATGGTACGTGATGGGCTTATGTCGGGAGGCGGTCCCCAATGACGTGCATCACAGCATCCAGTGTGTTATTTATGTGTCGCGCTGCACTCGTTAGTCTAGTTTTGTGTTCCCCCCCCCTTGTCTCTTTCGGTCTTTCCCTTGCGTGGTGTCTCTTGGGGCTGACCCCTCATTCTCCAACAGGTCCCGGGCACGACCTGAAACTGCCTGGGAAGGCTTCCCATACCATGACGGGCACTTGTGCCAGGAGTATGAAACGGCAGGGGGTGGCTCCCCTGGACTATGACGGGTGCTTGCATCAGGAGTCCTGAACAGATGGTGAGGCGTCTCCGTGCTCCCTTGTGGGCACGGCAAGCCACTCTGGTAGCACCAGGGCAGAAACGGCGCCAAGGGATAACCAAGTCTGGAGACTCATACGAACCTAGACCACGCTCACTACGAGAAGCCTTCGGGTCGCGTCTAGAAGTAGTTGATACCCTCCCACCCGACACGCATGTGCAGGGTCCCCGAAGTTTTTTTTACCTGTTCCTCGGTGGGGTGTAAAGGGAACTCACAAGGTCCGAAGGACCCATGGCTGTGCTTATGCATGGCACGTGATGGGTTTATGCCGGGAGGCGGTCCCCAATGACGTGCATCACAGCATCCAGTGTGTTATTTATGTGTGTGTCGTGCTGCATTCGTTAGTCTATTTTTACGCACACGACTTTCGCGCGGAAAGTGTCATTCAGCTCTGCCAAACGTGCTCTAAACACTACCCCCTTAATCAGGCAAGTGAGTTTGTAAGTGTGTGTGGAAGCGGCAGAGCTGAAGTGACGCTTTTTGTGTTCTCCCTCCTCCCCCCCCCCCCCCTCTGTCTCTTTCGGTCTTGCCCTTGCGAGGTGTCTCTTGGGGCCCGAGGCATAAAACGCACCAGGATGATTGCCCCGTCTCCCTGATTGCCCTGCTGGTCCAAATGCGAAAGCACAAGCGCGTCACAGAGGACTGATCCTCGTCTGTGGGGGACTACAGATCGCTTAAAACCCCCAACCCCTTCAGCCCCTGTGGCGAGCCTGTTTGCCTATCCTTCAGACCCCCCCCCCCTCTGCCGCGCTGCGCTGCTGTGCACCACCCCACCACCCCACAGGAGGGAGGCAAGATGGAACGTCCTCCGGGGGCCAGCCCCGCCTACTCGCCGCTCCGGCAGCGGAGCCCGCAGCGGGGGATGGACATGACAGGGAGGTGGACCATGGAGTCGCGTGTGTATACTTTGAAAAGTGACTTACTTACCCAACTCCCCCCGACTGGGGGAGCAGGCAGCGCCACTTGGTCCCGTGTCGTTATCGCAACCCCCACATCCCACGGAGGGTGCGATCGCCGCTCTTCGGGTGGTGCTTCTTGCAGCACTCTTCCACCTGCGCCCCGTGCGCCCGTCTTGCCCTTGCATTTGTCGCACAACCCCCTGTTGTGCTTTTCGCATGCGTGGTGCCTCTTGCAGCAAGTCGTGGCGGACGTCCCTGCCCTCAGGCAGGCCCCACACGCCGTCTTGCTGTGCTCTCGCACATGTCCACAACCTTTGCACACCGCTCCTCAACGCCCTCGTCTGGGTGGTGGTGCGCGCAGCAGCAGTCAAGCATCTCGACCTTGTTCTCGATGCAGTCCTCGCACCGCACTCGCTGATGCTGCCGGCATGCGCGTTCCCCCGCTTCCTTCCTCCTCGCATCTGTCACCGTCACCGGGTCGCCCGCTGGCAGTTCGGTGTTCATCTCTCTCGCGCTGCATTCACTCACACGATCCCTCCACTCTGCGCACTTCCTCTCCCATTGCTCAGCTCTCTGCGCACGGCCGGGTGCGTGTTCGACCACCGCGTCCTCACCCCATGTGTGCGCCGTCTCCTTCTTTACATTTGCTTCCCTCTTTAAGAGGAACTTCGTCTTCGCAGAGGCCTGCACCCGTCTCAGGATGTCTTCTACCTCCTGTGTCATCGTCAGCTTGGGGCGCGACGTGAAGCCCGCCAGTGGCGGAGCATAGAAGGCCTTCAGGGTGGGGATGCTGCGATTCTCCTCTCCCTTGCGCACTTCGCGCCCGTTGCCCGCCGCCCTGCCTGCCGCAGCAGGACGCCCATCTTGTCCGCCCGTTCTTTCAGACTCTCCCCGAGGTCCAGGCCCGAGAAGGCCTCGAAGTCCAGCGCGAGCTCGAGCTGCGTGATCCCGACCGCTGTGTCATTAGACCAGCTCAAACGCAGCGAGCCACTCGCGGAACGCCCAGAACATTCCTTCGTCGCCCACCCAGCGCCGCTTGAGGTATTTGCTCCAAACTGCACGCTCAAGCGGGTTCAACGTGACGGTAGGGCCTGGAGGTGTCCAGCCCCACGGGAACCCCGATCGCTCACGCTCCGCCACTTTGCGCGCCTTGTCACCCGTCTTGTCCTCATCA
Source organism: Rhynchopus euleeides (assembly GCA_963210315.1). Taxonomy (NCBI): domain Eukaryota; phylum Euglenozoa; class Diplonemea; order Diplonemida; family Diplonemidae; genus Rhynchopus; species Rhynchopus euleeides. Next base: position 1,204,476 of record OY723284.1, read on the forward strand.
AAGCGCGCAATGGCAATGTCAGCCATCAACCTCTGCACCCTCGATACTATCCCAACCCGCCGCTGCTCCTGTCCGGCCACAGCGGTGAGCCATCCCTTCTGCACAATGCCACACCTTGCAAAACACACCGGCCACGCGCGGGCCTCTTGAACCAGGTCTTCCGCACCTCGACGCAAATGCGCCCACTTGGGGCACCGCTACCACATGTGCATGTGGGTCTCCACCGAGTCTTCGCAGTAGTGGCACCACAGTGCGGTCGTCCGGATCTTCTTCTCCGCCAGATGTTGTCCCGTCGCAGTCGCCCCCGCGATGTTGCCCCGTATCACCCCAGCGAGCTAGACGCCCGTCCCCCGGTCCTTCCACAGCGCGTTCGGTGCCTCTCTGTCGCGTTCGACACCCACCATCGACTTGCGCTCCTTGGCCACTTCTGTGAAGTATTTGGCCCGCTGCGCCTCCCGCATCTCATGACCCCATCTCCCGGCATCGAAGGTGTCGATGTGCACCTGGAGGCCACACCTGAGGCCGATCATGTCGAAGGCGTTCCCCCAGTCCCAGCCAAGGCGTTCGAAGTCCTTCTGCAGCAGCGCCATGGGGCCCCGCATCATGTTGTCCGCCCTCAGCTTGTTGAGCTCCCACACCTCCCACGCAAGGTCATGCGTCTCCCTGTCCTTGACGAGGCGCAGGAATGTCCGAAATCGCATCTGCGGCACAGCCACATTCGTGTCGATCACCGTCGGCGCCAGCACACGTGCAGCTATGCAGCATCATCAAGTGCGCCAGCGAGTTCACCAGCTTGCACTTTTCAGCGAATCGCAAAGGCGTTTTGCGGATCCGCTTCAGCACCTTCGTCGCCTTCTTCACCCGCGAGCAGAACGTCTCCCTCTTCTGTTTTCCCTGGAAGACCATGTCGGCGCCGAGAGTCTTCAGCGACTTCTTGTGGGGGAACACCCCGTGGCTCAGCCCGAAGGAGGTCTCCCCTTCTTTCTCCGTGGTGAAGCCTGCGCACCCACTCGTGCAAAACACCCCAAACCGTGTAATAAAGTCACTACCTGGGACCCCCCGTGTATAAGTCCCCCCCCGCTTACCCCGTGTTTAAGTCCCCCCCTGGGGGTCTGGCAGGGGGGGGGGGGGGACTTAAACACAGGGGGATCTAAACACGGGGGTGGGCTGGTCTGGAGGGTCATCATCCAGGTGGCCGCTAGGCCACCTGGTGCCCTCCAGGTGCTGTCAGAGTCGAAAAGTGGGGTGCCAAAAGTCCACCCGGACCGGAATAACCCCCCTACGACAGCAGAGGAAGAGGTCTTCTTGGTCTCCACTGTGCCACCCCCGTGTTTAAGTCCCCCCCGGCCGAAAATCGCCTCCAGGGGGGACTTAAACACGGGGGGTCCCAGGTATATTCCTTTTCGAAATTGCACCGATTTTGTGCACACCACCCCACCCACCACACCCCACACACACAGATTTTGGTATCTTCTTTTCTATCTTTTTCCAACACAAAATGATGCGTTTCACCGGAATGTGCGCTCTTGCGTCTGTGATGTTCGCAAGCGCTGATGCAGCGACCTGCCAACGTTCCACCCTGTACGACGACGCAGGCGTCCCGTACACATGCGAGAAGAGCGCGATGGCGGGCGTTACCGTGCACTGGAGGCACAACGCCGTGCAGAAGTCCGTCTCGATGGCTGTGACCGGCCCCGTCATGCCTGGTTGGATGGGTCTGACCGCTGCCGAAACCTACGGCAAGATGGGACCCGCATTTGGCCCGATCGGATTCTGCGATACCGCCCCACTTAACTGCCAGGTGAGCACCTTCCACGTGATCCAGCCCGCCCAGAACGTGACCATGCCTGTGGTTGCGGACCCCACCCAGAAGCTTCTGAACTCGAGCTTTGCTTGGACGAACAACGTTGCCACCCTCCGTTTCGCAAGAATGCTGACCGGAGCAGGAGGCCTCGACCTTGACGCTGACGCCATCACCCCCTTCAACTTCGCGGCCAGCAACACCTACCCTCCCTTCACGGTACACAAGATCAAGGCTTACTTCAACCTCACCATCTCTGCTTCACCGCAGTTCTGAGTTTAGATTTGGGCCCTGGGGGGGGGGGGGTGGGTGGGGCAGAAGGTCCAAACAAAGTGCACGTTGCACCTGTTCCTCGGTGGGGTGTAAAGGGAACTCGCAAGGTCCGAAGGCCCACGGCTGTGCTTATGCATGGTACGTGATGGGCTTATGTCGGGAGGCGGTCCCCAATGACGTGCATCACAGCATCCAGTGTGTTATATATGTGTCGTGCTGCACTCGTTAGTCTAGTTTTGTGTTCCCCCCCCCCCCCCTTGTCTCTTTCGGTCTTTCCGTGTCTCTTGGGGCTGACCCCTCATTCTCCAACAGGTCCCGGGCACGACCTTAAACTGCCTGGGAAGGCTTCCCATACCATGACGGGCACTTGTGCCAGGAGTATGAAACGGCAGGGGGTGGCTCCCCTGGACTATGACGGGTGCTTGCATCAGGCAATGTGACAATGGCGACTGTCGCTCAGCGATTCAGCGACTGTCGCTTTTGGCCCAGCGATCGTCGCCAGAGCGTTTGTGGACCGAAATTTCGGATTTCATTTCCGGAAAATTTCCGGATCGTGGTGGGGTCATTTTGCTCTGGGAGATGAGTTTTTGGCCATCAAATTTTTTGACATTTCCCTCCCGTTGTCTGTGGACCGCCCAAAAATGAAATCGAAAACTGGAAAAAATGAAAAATCCGAAAAAAATATTTTCTCGAAAAAAGTGGGTTCGTGGGTTTCGTTGTTTCCCACAACCCCGAAAAAAAATTTGAAAAAAAATTCATTACACACGGTGGACTCCAGCCACCCTAGCGGGAGTCTGGGAGCGGGAGTCTGAGAGGGTGTCTTTTTCTGCAGTATGTACTGGAGACTCCCGCTAGCGGGAGTCTATTTTCCAGCAAATTTAGGCTAAAGACTCCCGCTAGCGGGAGTCCGAGACTCCCGCTAGTTGAGACTCCCGAAAAGGGTTACCCTACCCCCGCTGGAGTCCACCGTGCAGGGGGGGGTCAAATAAACGTACTAAGTACTACTATTCGGCGAACGGGCGGGCCTAAATCGACCTCGCCAAAAAAGTATAAAATGCTTTGCGAGCGAATAGACGTACGTAGTACGTCTATTCAACTTTTCCTAAAAACACTGTTTGCAGGGGCTCTGCGGGACTATTTGGTCCACCAGGGGCGCGCTGGTCACTGCTGCGTGCCCTGGCCCGGATCACTTCGTTGAAGGAAGGCCGGGGAGCGCCTGGCTGTGGCCCATCCTCTTGAGGCATTCCGTGAGCAGATGAAATCATCGGACACCAGCCGAAGATATTGGCCCTGTTGGTGGATGTCACAGGTCTACGGTGAGCTTTGTCTGGGGCCATCCGTTCACATCTTCTCGGTGGTGGTGGGGACTGCGGACGCCGTAGCTGAGGGGAATGCGCGGCGGGCTTCAGCAGTGGTTCTGATGCCTCTGGACCGCATGAGCTTGCGGGTTTGCGGGGCCCGTGCACCCTGGTTCCCCGAAGTGGCACCAATAGACCTTGTCTCCATTCTTTGCCACAAAGTTTGCGGATTTGTGTGCCCCCTCCACTGGCAGGCGGTCTTCCAAAAAGAAAATCTCAAAAAAAACGAGATATTCCCCAAAAAAACGGGTGTACAAAGTAAGTACTTGTATTCAACGGCCCAACGTGCCCCAGAGCCCCAAAAAAATAAGTACTACTATTAGTTGGTGCCCCTGATTTACCCCTTTTTCACTACGCACAAACTACGCAATCTGGGGGGGGGGGTCTCGCTTTTTGGTCCCCCCCCAGTTTTTTTTGGTCCCCCTTTCTGTGTGGCTACTGAGACAGGACTGGAGGCACTGCGCTGACCGAGCAAAAAATTATTGCCAGAACTCACTATACACCGTACGAAAGAACGCACGACATGTGGGGCGGGACTCCAGAAACACCTGGGCAAGGTTGCCCCATGCCCAGAAACACCTGAGAAGGAAGTGAGTTCCAGGAGCCGCGTAGAACACCCTCGAGATTGTGAATGATGATACGATCACAGCCTTCAGGGCGCTGCGAGGTGCCACCCTGAAGGTGGCCCTTGACATCAAGGAGAGCGTCGGCCGAGGGGTCGACGAAAAGCTGAAGAAGGCGCTACTGGCACTGGATCCCGCGGGGTATACGGAGGTCACCGCCACACAGGCAACCTCCGCTGACAACGTCCAGGAGACGTTATCCGAGGGGATCACAACGGCACTAGAGATCTGTGTCACGGGATCCAGGCGCCCACTCTCCCTCGACGGTCTGGGGATTGTTGTTGGGTATGGTGTCGTTTCCTGCAGCTGCAAAAAAGCGTAGCAACTGTGCTTCCTTCTTCCTTAATGATGCGTTGACGCTTCCACCCGGAGGAGCTGAAGCAGGCACCGCTTAATGATGCGTTGATGCTTCCACCCGACGAGCTGAAGCAGGCACCGCGCCAAAGGGCACCCCCAAAGAGACCTGCAAAGACTGCGTCGAAACCCGCACCGAAGGCTGCCAGCGCTGCAGCACCTGAAGAACCTGCAGCACCTGAAGCGCCTGCACCCTCACTGACCCCGGAACAGCAAGAACTCCTTGAGTTTGGGGTCCCGGCATAGAGACAGAGAATGGCTGAGTAAATCAAAAAATGAGACCCCCCCCCCTTTTCACTACGCACAAACTACGCAATATGGGGTCGTCAGGGGCACCAACTATTCGGCTAAGTACTACTATTCGGCTAAGTACTACTATTCAACTAAGTACGTTTATTCGACCCCCCCCTGTAACCCTTTAAGTCCCAAGGCTATTTTGGGCCATTTTGGCCGATTTTTCTCCTTGGACACCAAGTTGCTTCAATTTTCGTTTTTCTGCCCGACCCTGGCCGTAAATGAACGCGTTTGACTGAAAGATTCCACGATGGCCATTTTTTGGCCCCGAAAAAAATGTCTCTTTTTTCGCACGGCCAACAAACAGTGAATTTGAGGGTGAAAAAATGGCAGATTTTCGAAAGCAAAAATTTTTGGGTGCCGGGGCTCCCCAAAAAGTCATCCGAAGATGGCGTTATTGGAAAGAACGAGTCAAATTGCATCGACGAAAAAAAAGTTCGGCCAAAAAGACTGAGAATGAAGCCACTGAATGGGCAAGGCGGTTTTTGCCTATGTTCAGTGCCTATTTTCCCTTTGAAACCGTGGGAAAACACCCGAAAAGGGGTTATTTCCTCTATCACTCGCAGGAAGTCTGTCTCAGACGGCTGCAAGGGCAACTGTTGTGCTTCGCAGCAGTGCTAGCCAGAGAGAGTGTTCGCAGAGATGTCGCCATGCGCTCGCTCTACTACCCCGGGATGTCGCCAGTGTCCGTCTACCCTCTCCTCTGAGTTCTCGACCAGATGTCGCCGCAGAGAGGACAGCACCCCGCGTCTCGTATTATTGCAGACTACTCGGTGCTGCAACTGCGCACGGAAGAGAGAAGCGCCTCGAATATGTTCTCCCCAAGTAGATCAGACACTCTTCTGGTTTAGCTTGGCTCAATCTGGGCACGGCCCAAGGCCAGGATAAGATATCACCCAGACCTGGGACCCCCCGTGTATAAGCCCCCCCTCCCTTTCCCCCGTGCTTAAGTCCCCCCCCTGGGGGTCTGGCAGGGGGGGGACTTAAGGACTTAAACACAGGTGGACCTAAACACGGGGTGGGCCGGTCTGGAGGGTCATCAAGTGGCCGCGAGGCCACCTGGTGCCCTCCAGGTGCTGTCAGAGTCGAAAAGGGGGGTGCCAAAAGTCCATCCGGACCAGAATCACCCCCCCTACGACGGAAGCGGAAGAGGTCTTCTTGGTCTCCACCGTGCCACCCCCGTGTTTAAGCCCCCCCTGCGTTTAGGTCCGCCCCCCCCGCCCCCCCGTGTTTAAGTCCCCCCGGCCGAAAATCGTCTCCAAGGGGGGGGACTTAAACACGGGGGGTCCCAGGTACATGTGACAGGCGAGGAATTGACAATCAGGCACTCCCTTGCCTTCAGTTGACACGTGCACCACATCGGGGTATATCTGGGCGGGTCTTGATTCCTTGGAAAGGTTCTCGAGTCCCCTTTACCAGATGGCCAGGGTCGGGCACAAAGACCCCCGGCAAAGTATGCCAGACCTTGTTGGGGTGTGCACAGAAAACCAAGGGCCCAGAATGCTGTTTTCACCTGAAAACCCGACCTGGGCCCAGATTCTCAGGGGTGACGGCGGGCAACCGACAGACAGATATCTCGTCGATTTTTGTTGTCTTGAAAAGAACTGTCCAAACCCTTTTCATGGTGCCCAGGGTTTGCCAAAAAGACAAAAATGCGTGCTAACAAAATGTGAACCGAAAGTGTAGGCGCAATATATTGCGCCTTGGGACTTAAAGGGTTAAAGATTTATCTTTAATGTTTTTACTGTACCCCCGCTTCCGATCCCTCCCCCCCCGATGTTGAATTGATCCCTCCTGCTTGCCTACGTTACATAGGGGGTCTCCATTGGTACTCTGCTGGGGTAGCATGAAAAATGTGATTTGCTATTTTAAATTTTTTTTTGAAGTATCCGTCAGGTGGATCACCGGGTGGGGAGAGAACCGGTGTGAGGCACTTGGGTGCGACCAGGTGGGCAGGGAACCTGGGGGCGGGGGGCCTCAAATCCCTCTCACTCTCGCTTCTCTCTGCTGCTCTCTAGGACAAACAAACCGCGCACTGGCCGGGGTTGAGCTGCAGGTGACTCAGTGCTGGCGGGACAAAAACAGGGCCGGACCGGGGAGATCTAGCATTCACAGGGCCCTGAGGTCGGGGAGTAATCAACAAATGCCCAGGCCCCGGCAAGCCGGGGCGTCGGTACTTCACACGTCACGTACCCTGGGCGGGCGCTCAACACTGGAGGGGAGAGGGGGGAACTGGGGAACGCGTGGGGGAGTGCGGTTGCTCCGCTCTACGCCGCGCTGCGCATTCTCGAATGAGAATAGATCTTCGTCTTCGGCGCGCGGGTCCATCGACATCTCGGTGGGGGTGGTTGGGGTGGTGGACGCGTGTGCCATGCGGCAGTCGGAAGGGGCTGGGTCGTTGTTGTTGAAGCCGCCATTCGCAACTGCCTGCGCCTGCTGTCCACCCGTGGTCGGTGTCTGAGGCTCCTCGTCCACAGACATCCGGGCGCACATCCGGCTGCGGGCCTCGGCGCGTACCTTCTTCGCCTGCTTCAGAGACTGCTCCCGACGAGCCGCGGCAGCGGATGCGAGGAAGGGTGGTTTGGTGTCCCGGGGGTCCTGCGGCAGCGCTTGGGTTGGCTGACGGGGCAAGGGCCCAGGGAGGGGCCGCGGCATCGGCACTGGCGGCACCGGGGCGGCAGAGGGGGCTGGGGCTGTGTTGTATGAGCCACCACTCTGCTGGGCACCACCTGGCTGCGCGGCAGAGGGGGCTGGGGCTGTGTTGTGTGAGCCACCACTCTGCTGAGCACCACCTGGCGCCAAGTTGTTGTGGGCGGGAGGGCCACCCGCGTCGTGGGAGGCCGCCGCCGCCGCAGGGGGCTGCCCACCCGCTGCCTGGGGGGCATCCGCGTGGCGCTGGGGGCCGCCGCCGCGCGCTGGGCAGGTCCTCGAGGATGCCGCGCACTCACTGCAGACGCGGCGCCAGCACGACGAGCAATGCCAGTGCTCTGCGCGAGTGGCCGCCGTCTTACCGCAGGGCCCAGCACACGTGTAGTCTTCTGTGGTGCAGCGGGTCCCGTCGACGACGACCTGCAGGTCACCCGCCCCGGTCGAGCAGGTTGAGGCAGAGGTGGAGGCTGGGGTGGCTGGTAGCGCGAGAAGGTAGTCCCGCACGGCTGCCGGGATGAGCAGGGGCTCATAGTGCCCCTCCTCGTTCCGAGGGTGTCCGTCGGCTCCTAGGTGTCTGACGTGCAGCAACGCCACCGCCCCCCGGAACAGCGCCCCTCCCGCGGGGAGGAACACCTGTGGAAAGGCGCTGTCAGAGAGGACCAGCACCACCAGCTGGAGGACCCGAGCCGCAGCCGCTATGGCCGTCCAGTCAGCCGTCGACCGAAGGTCTTCCCCACTGTGCAGCCGCATCCACTGAGCCCACACCACGGGGGTGGGCTCCGCGCGCTCCTGTAAGTCTTGGTCCCGTAGCGCCCGCGACACCGCCAGCTCACGGAGCCGCGCGGACGGGAGCTGCACGTCGAGACCGTGGGCAAGGAACGACAGGGCGTCAAAGGCGCAGTTCCCCCGAGAGAAGGCGAAGGCCGGTGGGGAGTGCGCTCCCAGCAACGTGGCCTGGCACCTCGCGGGGAGGGGCTCTGGGACCGCGGCCTTACGCAGGTTGTCGAGTTGTGCAACTGCTTCAATGGCCTCGGCGCGCTCCACCGGGGCGGCGGAGGTTGGCAGAGGGCATCCCTGGCGTACCCGGACGGGCATGGGCATCCCCACCGGGGTGAAAGCGGGGGCAGACTCGGGAGGTACGTCTTGTGGCTGAGGCGGCGGCGGCTCTCCTGCGTCAGCCACTGGGGGCACCACTGGGTCGCGAGGTGGTGCATCCGGCGGGTCGACCCAGATGTCAGGGCAGATGTGGGACACGTCGTCCAGCGGGACAGGCATCGATGGGCCAGACAGGGACTCCCGGAGCAGCCCCCGTGCGAGCAGTGCCTTACCCACCTCGCGTTGCATCGCGACCCCTAGTCGCCGGGCGTGGTGAACTGCGAAAGTGATCTTGTCCTGGCGAGACGCGTGGGCGCCGAACTGTACCATGCGCCGCCACAATCCGTGAGCGCTCTCGCCGAGGCCCCCGTACAGCTCCATCGCGAAGGGGGAGAAAGACACGTTCGCGTGTTTGCATCGCTCCGCGTGCTTCTCGTGCTTCCTGCGCTCTGCCGTGGCGGCCGCGCTGCCCCGAGCCCTGGCTGCGTACTGCACATGGCTCGCCGCTGTTGGGGTGGCCACCACCACATCGATCGCACGGCCCCGCTGTTCACCGACCCCGACAGGCAGCCAGACATCCGCAGGCTTCCCCTGACCCAGCACCACGTTGCGCGGCTCGAGGGAGGGGCCAAGCCCTGCTGCATTGGCGAGGTTGTAGACCTCGTTACGGCAGGCGTTGTGGCGGGCGATGCTGTTCCCTTCCCAGTGGCAGATGGAGGCGTGCAGACCGTAGGCGTCCATCTTCGTCGCGCAGGCCGCGCAGTTAGTGCCTGCCGCGTGGATAGCGGCACCCAAGCGTAGTCGTGTGCAAGCCTTGAAGACATCCGGCTGCATGGCTAACTCGTACGTCGGGGGCGCCGCTACCCATGCCCCTGCCTGCGGGAGTTGTAGGGAGAGGAGGCGCGCCCGATCTGCTGCATCGCTGCCCCCAAGCAAGACACTGTGCTGCTGTGCGATGATCCCTGATGACAGCTCCTTCTGGGTGAGCGGGGTGCGTGGTCGGGAGTCCTCGTCCACAGCGTGATCTTCATGGACAACGGCGTTGTACCCCGACGACACGGCCTTCCATTCGGGTGCGTTCCAGAAGAATTTACGGTCCAGGGAGGTGCACAGCGAGTGGAGCCCGCTGGTCGCCCCGAGGGCCGCAGCCATCCAGTGGTCGTGGGCACGGCGAACCCCGAGGCCTCCGATCCGGATAGGTAGCGCGGCCTGGCTGCGAGCTGCTTCAGGGAGGGGGCCACTCACGTCTCCCAGGATGGCGGCGAGTACTGCGTCGACTTCGCGATCGAAGCTGCGGAGGTAGTTGTGTCGGCCGGACAGCCCCAGAGCACGCATGTAGAACACGAGCCTGTTGAAGCCCTCGCAGTGCCGGAGCAGCGACATCGCCACCTGGCTGTCGCGCATCTTGCCCAGCAGACGCATGCGCGGGAGGAACTCATCGACCTTCTTCTGCATGTACGACTCACAGAAGGCCTCGGTGCCAATGGGGGCACCAAGGAATGCGAATCCGTTGCGGAAAACGCGGAGGCCTTTGCCGTGAATGTCCTCCTCCTCGCGCACCTCAGGAAAGCCGGCCTCTCGGAGCTGGTCATTTTAAAACGCATGGTGCGGACATGTGGAGTGGGCAGGATTTCATGTTTCGTGACATCTGAGTTCACGGTGACCATTCTCCATCCAACGTAAATCCATTTTAATTGTTGAAATGGCAAACAGAAAAACCGGTTTTTTCGTCATTTTTGGCCTTTTCGCTGGTTGGGGCGTCAAAACCGCCCGGCCCCAGGTGGTCCCTGGAGGTCAGGTCTGCCCCCAGATACTCGGTTTTTGGGTCCAATAATCCGACTTCTGCTAAGGGGACCTTTTCGATTTTTTTTTCGGAAAGTCCTATTTTTCACTTTTGAGCCCGTTTTCGAAGGAATTCTTGGGTTTTGAGCTTGTTTTGGGCAATTAAACGCGTCACTCAGTTTTCTGCCTGGGCAGCCTGGTCAGATCTTTAATGGGCGGAGATCCAGCTGCACTCAGAGGCGTGCTGCACCGATAGGTGTGCTGTACTGATAGGCGTGCTGCACCGACAGGTGTCCTGCACCGATAGGTGTGCTATACTGATAGGCGTGCTGCACCGACAGGTGTCCTGCACCGATAGGTGTCCTGTACTGATAGGCGTGCTGCACCGACAGGTGTGCTGTACTGATAGGCGTGCTGCACCGATAGGTGTGCTGTACTGCTAGGCGTGCTGCACCGACAGGTGTGCTGCACCGATAGGTGTGCTGTACTGACAGGCGTGCTGCACCGACAGGTGTGCTGTACTGATAGGTGTGCTGTACTGATAGGCGTGCTGCACCGACAGGTGTCCTGCACCGATAGGTGTGCTGGACTGACAGGCGTGTGTTGCACCGGTAGGTGTCCTGCACCGCTAGGTGTCCTGTACTGATCGGCGTGCTGCACCGATAGGTGTCCTGTCCTGATAGGCGTGCTGCACCGATAGGTGTGCTGTACTGCTAGGCGTGCTGCACCGACAGGTGTACTGCACCGATAGGTGTCCTGTACCGATAGGAGTGCTGTACTGATAGGCGTGCTGCACCGACAGGTGTCCTGCACTGATAGGCGTGCTGCACCGATAGGTGTGCTGTACTGATAGGTGTCCTGCACTGATAGGCGTGCTGCACCGATAGGTGTGCTGCACCGACAGGTGTCCTGCACTGATTGGCGTGCTGCACCGACAGGTGTGCTGTACTGATAGGCGTGCTGCACCGGTAGGTGTCCTGCACCGATAGGTGTGCTGTCCTGATAGGCGTGCTGCACCGATAGGTGTGCTGTACTGATAGGTGTGCTGCACCGACAGGTGTCCTGCACCGATAGGTGTCCGGCACCGATAGGTGTGCTGTACTGCTCGGCGTGCTGCACCGACAGGTGTCCTGCACCGATAGGTGTGCTGTACTGATAGGCGTGCTGCACCGGTAGGAGTGCTGTACCGACAGGAGTGCTGTACTCACACCGTCTCTTGTAATGAGAATGACCGTCTGTACAGGGAGGAGTCCTGTCCTGACACTGTCCTCCTGTACTGAGAACCTCCGGGAGTGGTAGAAAATAGTTAGCAACGAGGAGTGAGGGGGCGGGGAAATCTTTAATGACCTTCACAAAAAAAATTTCGAGTGGTGGACTTTTCTCTCACAAAAGTTTTTTTTCGATTTCACTTTTCGGCCCTAATGAAACTTGGCCCGAAAACTCGATTGGCCGAAAACTCATCTCCCAGAGCAAAGTGACCCCACCACGGTCCGGAAAAATTCCGGAAATCGAAGTTGGAAAAATGGGTGAGCGACTCAGCGACAGTCGCTACACCCGTCGCAGTCGCAATCGCTGAATCGCTAGCGACTGTAGCGCTACTCGAGCGACGGTGTAGCAATTGTCACATTGCATCAGGAGTCCTGAACAGATGGTGAGGCGTCTCCGTGCTCCCTTGTGGGCACGGCAAGCCACTCTGGTAGCACCAGGGCAGAAACGGCGCCAAGGGATAACCAAGTCTGGAGACTCATACGAACCTAGACCACGCTCACTACGAGAAGCCTTCGGGTCGCGTCTAGAAGTAGTTGATACCCTCCCACCCGACACGCATGTGCAGGGTCCCTGAAGTTTTTTTAACCTGTTCCTCGGTGGGGTGTAAAGGGAACTCACAAGGTCCGAAGGACCCATGGCTGTGCTTATGCATGGCACGTGATGGGTTTATGCCGGGAGGCGGTCCCCAATGACGTGCATCACAGCATCCAGTGTGTTATTTATGTGTGTGTCGTGCTGCATTCGTTAGTCTATTTTTACGCACACGACTTTCGCGCGGAAAGTGTCATTCAGCTCTGCCAAACGTGCTCTAAACACTACCCCCTTAATCAGGCAAGTGAGTTTGTAAGTGTGTGTGGAAGCGGCAGAGCTGAAGTGACGCATTTTGTGTTCTCCCTCCTCCCCCCCCCCTCTGTCTCTTTCGGTCTTGCCCTTGCGAGGTGTCTCTTGGGGCCCGAGGCATAAAACGCACCAGGATGATTGCCCCGTCTCCCTGATTGCCCTGCTGGTCCAAATGCGAAAGCACAAGCGCGTCACAGAGGACTGATCCTCGTCTGTGGGGGACTACAGATCGCTTAAAACCCCCAACCCCTTCAGCCCCTGTGGCGAGCCTGTTTGCCTATCCTTCAGACCCCCCCCCCTCTGCCGCGCTGCGCTGCTGTGCACCACCCCACCACCCCACAGGAGGGAGGCAAGATGGAACGTCCTCCGGGGGCCAGCCCCGCCTACTCGCCGCTCCGGCAGCGGAGCCCGCAGCGGGGGATGGACATGACAGGGAGGTGGACCATGGAGTCGCGCGAGAATGACCGCGACGACGTGACGTCATACCCGGTTGACTTCGTGCACAACATGGGGACTGGCGAGCTGAGCGGGTCGGCAGAGGTGGGCGGCAGTCACTTCTCCGTCAAGGGGTCCTACGAAGCACCGTGGGCATCGTTCAACCTCTATTGGGGCATCGGATACGTCTCGACAGTGAAGGTGGAGCGCCAAATGTCAGGTGTGTTCGCAGGGTCTTACCTCAACAACTACAACCAGTCTCGGGGGCGGGCACGCCTGAAGCGCACAGCACCGTCGTCAGCATCGATCCGCCCGGGCGCGGAGGTGATTGATAGCGTCACCAACAAGGGTGCTGTGGTGGAGTCGCAGTATGAGGGTGACAGCCTTGTGCTGGAGGGCAGCTGGTGGCTCGTTGACAAGGAGGGCGTGCGCCGCCTCCGCACCGAAGCCGAGATCCGCGTGAAGGGGCTCCCCTTCCCTGTGAGCAGCCCGACCACGCCCCCGCGGACCAGGCCCTCCCTGCCTGTGCCGCTGCCGGTGGGCATCCCCCTGCAGGCGCGTTCTGCGAGCCCCTCTGCAGAGCGCCTGCTTGTGGCGGAGCTGGAGCAGCGTCTGGCGGACTCCAACATGCGTGCCGAGGCGCTTGCGCAGCAGCTGCGGGTGGAGCGGATCCGCTCGTCATCCCCGCCCCCCACCCGCATCCCGGGGGCGTCGCCGCTGCTGTCGTCGTATGCGTCGACGGTGGGGCTGCATGAGAAGAAGTCGATACCCATCCCGCCCCTCGCAGCCACGCGGCTGTCCTCGCGGGATGTGCTGCCGCCCCCGCGCGCCGCGTCCCCCGTGCTGGAGGACTCGGCATCGCAGCGGCGGCTGCGCAGCCTGCAGGGGCTGGAGTCGCCGCTGCCCAACATGGCCCGCGGGCGGGATCCTGTTGCCGCCCTGCCCCCGGTGCACGCTGTGGACCTCAGCCCCCCGCCGCCCGCAGTGCACGAGCGTGCCGCCTCCACATCCACCTCCGCTGCCGGTGCTCGTGTGCGTCCAGACATGAGCCCGCCACCGCCTGGTGTGCGCGAGCACAGCCCTCCCATCGCCAGCATCCCCCCGCCCGCAGAGGTGACGCGCAGCCACCTTGCCGCCCTCGACAAGCCGCAGCCCCGCGGCGCAGTGCCAGAGGCGCGTGCGTCGCCCGCCCCGCGCCCTGCTCTGCACAGGAGTGTGTCCCACGAGCCGCAGCGCAGCTCGCCCCCTGCACGGCCCTCGATGCGGAGCCCTTGCAGCCCCGGGTCTGCAACGCCTCCGATGCTCAAGGTGTGTAGTGTGTTGGGGTGGGGTGGGGTGTGGGTGGGGTTGACGCGGTGCTGCCGTGGCAAGCGGCTTTGTGTTGTTCAAGAATCGGGGGGTGTGGAGTGGTGGGGGGGGGGGGGGGTCAATGTTTTGGAATGAAAAGCTGATTTGTTCCTGGGACCAACTCCAGGCTGATCATGTGTGGATGTGGCTTTGGTGTGGTCTGTGGTGCCTACCGCCATGCCTGCAACAGGATATGTCGCCGCCGCGTGGAATGTCGATGGCCTCCCCGCCCCAGCCGCATGTCCCGCCGTCTCCTGCTGCGTCCGCAGGCGAGGCCCTCGCACGCAAGGGCAGCATAGCAGTCAGCAGTGTGAAGGAGATGCAGCGCGGCGCGTCTATCGCTTCGCGCCCCACCGGGCAGGAGGCAGGGGCGATGAACGGCACCCCTGTGCAGTCTGCAAGGGCCACGCCGCAGCAGCCGCACCTTGCCACACCTGAGAGCCTCCCGCTGCAGCCGCAGAGCACCCCGCAGCACACCGGGCAGCAGTCAGCCGATGCCGCAAACGCCGCCTACGAACAGGCAGAGCGTGACGCTGCGGCACAGCAGCAGGAGGCGGAGCGTGTTGCTGCAGAGGAGGCACGTCAACGGGAGCAGCAGCGTGCGGCTGCCGAGCAGGAGGCAAAGTCCCGCGCAGCAGCAGAGGCTGAGCAGCAGGCGGCACAAGAGGTGGCGGCACGCGAGGCAGCACAGGCACAGGCCGAGGCCGAGGCTGAGGCTGAGCGCCAAGCTCAGCTCGAACAGGCACAGGCGCAGCAGGAGGCGGAGACACAGGCACAGGCAGAGTCTGAGGCACAGGCCCAGGCTCAGGCTGAGGAGGAAGCCAAGGCCAAGGCAGAAGAGGCGGATCAGGCTGAGCAGGAGGCGAAGGAGCAAGCGGCCCGTGCGGAAGCTGAGACGCAAGCCAAGCAGCAGGCTGCTGAGCAGGCGGCGAAGGAGAAGGCGGAGCAGGAGGCAGCTGACAAGGCGGCGCAGGAGGCGAAGGAGAAGGCCGAGAGCGAGGCCCGTGAGCAGGCCGAGCTGGAGGCAAAGAACAAGGAGGCACAGGAGGCGCAGGCGACCAAGGAGAAGGCGGAGCAGGCGGCGAAGAAGGCGGAGCAGGAGGCGAGGGAGAAGGCCGAGAACGAGGCGAAGGAGAAGGCAGCCCGCGAGCTGGCGGAGGCAGAAGCCAAGCAGAAGGCAGAGGAGGAGGCGAAGGAGAAGGAGAAGGAGAAGGCGGAGCGCGAAGCCCGTGAGCAGGCGGAGAAGGAGGCGCAGGCACGGATCATCACGCTCCGCACCTTCGATGGGTGGGACGAGTGCTACGACCCTGCCCCGAGTGTGGTGCAGTACCGCAAGACAGGGATGCACGACATGGTTGTCGACAACATCCTCGAGACAGGCACGCTCGATGTGGACAGCGTGGTCTCCGCACTGCTTGAGACCAAGGTCTACCAAAAGGCCAGCAAAGACGGGAAGGTATGTAGATGCACCAGCCAGCCATCTAATTTTACATTTTTTTTTCGCTAGGAGTACTTTTATCACAAGCAGTCGCGCGTCCCGGTTAAGAAGATTACCTCAGTGGTGGAGGCGAACGCCGCCGAGGCAGCCCGCGTCCTTGCGGCTGCCCTGGCGCAGGACCCCCCTGCCGAAGGTGCACTCAAGGCGACAACACCTTTCGCGGAGGCCCCTGTCGCGTTCGACGCCCTCTTCACCACCATCTTCGAGGAGCTGAACAAACGGGCTCCCCCAAAGAAGTCCAAGTAAGACGCCCTCCTGAGCACGTCCTGCTCTCCGGCCTACCTATCGCAGCAAGCCCCTGAGCTGTGGCTTTGACAAAGCCTCTTGCAGTTGAAGGTGGGTGGTGTTTGGGTGGGGTCCTGAATGAGGGTACACCCACCTGGCGGAAACACGCCGCTGCCTGTTGCGAGTATGGAGTCCGGCATGCAGCGGCGAGGGGATAAGGGTAGGACTGTCTGGGTCTTCCCCGTCCAGCCCAGCCTTTTGGTGGTTATAAATCCTCATGCATGGGTCCCTTCAAAAGAGGTCGAGTTGAGGAGGGGAAGTGTGCTGCCCCGACGCGCGCCTTCTGCCGTGGCAAGCAGAGCCTGTGCCTTGCCCGCTGCGCGCCCACCCCTCTCTCCCTCCCTCCTTCGCTCGTACGACATGGCCTTTTTGTCCGTCGGGGCAATCCCCCGCAGCCAACCCCCGGCCTGTTCTCTTGTAGTACCCCCCCCCCCCTCATCCCCCTTTCCCCTTCCCGCCCCTCTCCCCTTCTCCTCAACCCCAGAAGAAGAAATGAAACACGGTTGCCGTTCTGTACCTTTTTGTTGTCATCCCCCCCCACCCATTGCCCCCCCCCCCCCCTGCCGTTTCCCTCCCCCCCCCCCCCACACACAGCCTCCGCCCCTTGTCTCAAGTGTGTGTGTGTTGCAACAGTGGAGTCTGCATCACGAGCGAGTTCTCGGTGTGGTCTGCACTGCGACAAACGATGTTGAATTTGTTGAAGTAAAAACATGCCCTGTCTTATGTGTGTGTGTGGTGTGTGTATGTGTGCTGACCACTTTTAGGGTGGGTAGACCCTGCACGAGGCCTGGTGTGTCCGCCTAGAGTGATGCGTACATGCGCTTTTGTGTTGTGCAGTGGGAAATTTATCGCATCGCAGACCAACGGTCCTGCTCCAGAATCGCAGCGATTTCATGCACTCCTTGCAAAGAAGAAAGGGGGGGTGGGGGTGGGGGCGAGAGAACATTCACACTGAGGCGGGACTGCACTGAGCTGGCAAACACCTTACCCCGCCCCCCCCCTCATCCTCTTCCGGGAGGCGCACGCAAGCGTGTCATGCTTCGCTGCAGGGAACACGTTGTGCAGTGTGCGCCACGCCCCCCCCCCCCCCTAGGGGGGGTCAAATGCCACCCTTTTACGTGGACAAACACGATTTTTCAAAAAACCGGCGCAGAGGCCCCAAAGCCCCCGTAAACCCTCCAAACCCCCCCAGATCGGTCCGGAAACCCATCGAACCCCACTTTTCCACCATTCCGGGCACCTCAGGTGCCCGAATTGGGGTACCTAAATTTTGTGCCACCGTTTGGTACCGTACAGTGCCACTGTGTGGGAGGTTGGAAAAGAAAATGCCCCAACACACCACATCTGAGGGTTGCAATGCATGTTGCTTGCCAACCACGTCATCCGGTGGGTGTCAGGCGCTATGTAGGTGGCATTAGCCAGGTCTTCGATGTGTTCTGGCTTGTATATATACCTCCCTGCCACCATGCACCGGGAGGCTGCCTGTAGGTACGGAACAGTCCAGATGGTCGTGTGATTCCTGTGCAGCAGTGCTCCACAACCGGGATGTGTTGACAACGACTGTTGCAACACGAGCTGTACATTCCGGGAACACATGAAGTGCGCTGTCGTGGTACCCATTGTGCCAGAATTGGTAGTTGCTGCGGTCTACTTTGCCTGGCCCAAGAGCACTGGTACTGAACGGTGCAATATGCGTGGCGAGGTGAATACAACGGAAGCGCGCAAAGTCAATACAGCTCTCGGATGGCGGGTGGTGGTGCCACTAGTGTGTGACGTTCACTCGAGGATACAACGCATCACAATGAATCAGCAACCGTGGACCGAGTACAATACGCTCTCTGTGGCTGGTGTGGGGGACAAAGGCAGTGCCTGTGCCGCAGGCAGGGAGGTATATATACAAGCCAGAACACATCGAAGACCTGGCTAATGCCACCTACATAGCGCCTGACACCCACCGGATGACGTGGTTGGCAAGCAACATGCATTGCAACCCTCAGATGTGGTGTGTTGGGGCATTTTCTTTTCCAACCTCCCACACAGTGGCACTGTACGGTACCAAACGGTGGCACAAAATTTAGGTACCCCAATTCGGGCACCTGAGGTGCCCGGAATGGTGGAAAAGTGGGGTTCGATGGGTTTCCGGACCGATCTGGGGGGGTTTGGAGGGTTTACGGGGGCTTTGGGGCCTCTGCGCCGGTTTTTTGAAAAATCGTGTTTGTCACCCCCATTTGACCCCCCCTACCCCCCCCCCCCCCCCCGGGAAGACATGCCCTTCCCTTCATATTTTCCTGCCCTCTTCTGTCCCACCCTCCACTGCGTCGCTTCTCCTCCCTGCTGGAGTGCTGCTGGCCCGGATCGTAAGATCACCCAGTTTCCCACGTGTCCACCCATCCAACCCACCAAACTGCTAACCCTGTATACGCTTCGATGCCAGCCCTGTTTCCTTGCTGTACCCCGTGTGATGTGTGTGCATGGTTGTGGTGGTGTGACTCACACCTTAGCTTAGCTTGGGGGCAAACAACAGCTTTGCGCACTGCAAAGCGGTGTATGGGAGAGGAGAACCGGTGGGCCTTCGTCGATCGCGAAGGAAGGGCAAGGGGAGGGAGGAGGAGTGGCGATGTGCCTGAGAGCAGCATAGAGTGTTGTCGGTGTGAGCCGTGTGAGGGTTTGTCTTTCTGTGTCTTTCCGTGTCCCCGGTTCGCCGTGAACAGCCCTACCTAAGGGTTTCTTCGCAGGGACAGGGGGGCGGCGGGACGGGCGGGGGGCGGGTCGTGGTCCGGAAAAAGGCAGCAGATGTGGGGGGGGGGGGTGTGGGGGGCGTGTTGTTGGTCGGCTTCGTGGCGGTGTCAGCTCAGCCCCGTGTCGGAGGAGCAGGTGGTGAACCTCGTGAGGATGGGATCGGTGGGTGTGCGGGCCGGTGAATTGGATTCGCTTTGCTCGCTGGTGGTGTCACTGTGTTGTTGTGTTTTTTTTTACATAGGCTTGGCAACAGAGGATCACACACATACCTGCAGGTTCATAGACACGCTTCGCCGGGAGATGGCACGGCCACTCTATGTTGCTCTGTGTGCCTGTTGGCTGATGGGTGCTGCCACAGCTTCTGACAATGCAGAAGATGCAGTTGCAGATGGGGCGCCCGTCGATGCAGTCGTGTCCATTGGGATGTGTGGCACTTCGGCAGACTGCAGGTGGAACGGCGACGACGAGGCGACCTGTGCTGCTGCCGTGTGCGCGTGTGCGGTGAACCGCGGCGTGCTGTGCCAGGTGCGCCCGAACAACGCAACATCAAACCGCATGCTGCATCTCAACCTGGTCGTGACTCTGAGTGAGGCGGCGTGCGAACCAAAGTCCATCACGTTGCTCATAGGGTCTGTGTTGCGCCTGACAGAGACGACGGCAGCGCGCAACACAGCTGTGGTGTCATCGTGTGGGTCCGTGACGCTGGTCGTTGATACAGAGCTGCCAGCAGCGACGCTCGATGCGTCGGTCGACGCGTTGGCTGGCGCGGTGCGGGAGGCAGCACTGGAACACTCGGCGTTCACACAGGTCACAGAGGACACGCAGCTGGAGATGATGCTGCAGGGGGCACCAGCGGAGACAGGGGTCTCTGCGTGCACCCCGAACGCCGTCAACTCTGCTGAGACCTATGACGGGCGGTGTGTGGTGTTGGAGTGCGCTACCGGGTTTGCCGTCAGGCGGGAAAGGCACCAAGACAAGGACACGGATACGTGTCAACGCATTCCTGTTGAAGACGATGACGATATGTCGAACGATGAGTTTATTGCAATTGTCATCGCCGGTTGTTCTGCAGCCGTGCTACTCACGTCGCTGGCCGTATTCGGGCTGGCACGCCGTCGCACGGGCCGCTGTGCTCCGATGAACGACCTCGACTGTGAGGCGCCCACCAACACACACATCGTGCCCCGCTCCTGATGCTACCAATCACACCAGAACACCTTCATCTGTGTGGCCTGGCGTGGCTGCGATAATATTCTAGACCTGCTTGTGTCTGTACGCAGTGTGTGCAGTGTAGATGGTAGAATGGTACACGACAGTCGTCGTGGAGAGACTCTGGCTTCTTTCGAAGCCACTTGCACCGCGGTGCAACTGGTATGGCAAGGCCCTTCCTATCTCATTCAGCAACTACTTGTCGATCTCTCGTGGCACCGGTATCGCCGCCCTTTCGGCCGAGCTTCGCCATCATCACCCGAATCGTTCCGGGTGTGAGGCGGCAGCTTCGCGTGATCGCTTCTTCCCTTCTTCCCTTCTTTCAATAGACATCACCAATGCTGCACCCGGGGAGAACCTGCTCTAGGTCTGAGAAGCTGTGTTCATGATTACCCCGACATAGTGCATCGGAATCATGACAGCGGGAAGCACAACCTTGATACAGCAACCCCGAGGTGCTAGCACCTGGAAACAGGGTACCCAGCCGTGCCCACGGTTCTTCTGTTTCTGTCCGTTTCTCTTGGTTATATTTATCTTGCCACATCGAATTCATCACGGGCTCAAATCGTCGTAAAGCGCTCTCACTCCCGGTTTTGGTCGCTTCAGCGTTTCAAACCAGATGCAGCCGGCAGCAGCCCTGTGCCTGTCCATTGTTCAGCCTCCAGGACGCAACCATGATTATCCCTGTCGTGTCTCCATCGGTTTATCGGTGCTGTCCGCAGCAACCCACAAACCTAAAAATATCATCAGTATGGGTAGGAATGGCATCTGTGTCCATCGTGTTGAGTTTAAATGTATGTGCACCGGCAGTGATCACACTCCACACCTGCTTCCGTTGCTGATCCGTTCTGTCCACTAGGATGCAAGGTGTGTTTGTGTGGAGACCACTCTACGTCGTTATGAGCATGGAAACAGCTTCCATGCCACTTTTGTGTTGCTGTCGGGAACGATGTCTTCTGCTGAACTTTTTGTCTTATGTTGGGAAGCCTCAGATATCCCGTCTAAAGGTGGTGATAGGACCTGGTCCTCAGCACTGCCGTGAAAGAAATGATACCGGCCGAAGCAGATTGAGCTCGAAGCGTGTGTAGCCCTTCACCTCAGCCGCTCGGCACCGTTTGGACAAACGAATCCCACATCCCTGAGTCTCTTTCGGCCCATATTTTGAGAGGCCAATACTTTTTTGGGATATCTCTTGTGTACATGACTCTGGCAAATCGCATTTCGAAAACTACCACCCCCACCGGTAGCATTCACTTTATGCATTTTGTTGAGGTACGGTAGGGGGGTGGGGGGGTGGGGAACTCTTCTGCGCCTTCAGCCAGATCTTGCGAGTGCCCCACTCACCCCCATGGGGTAGGAGTGGGTGTGCACAACGAAGCCGGCCCCGCGTTTGTCCAACAAGACAATTCTCATCAGCTCTTGTTTGTCCGCCATTTTGTCACTCTTGTCTGGCCCAATTAGGACCCGGTGGGGGCAGGGGGGGGGTAGGGGTGGTCTTAAGCCCTTTAAAAACGTTAACCTGGCCAAAAAATCAAACTTTTGCGTACAAGGACCTAATAGTGACCCAAACCTGAAAATTCGACCCCCAGACGTCCGGAAATGCATCTGCGCCCGGTTTCGGGCGGTTTAGAGCCTCCAGAAGCACCTAGTTTGCAATTCCAAAAAATGTACCACAAAGTTGTACCACACCACCCTTAGTCGGGAGGTCTCAATGGCTGATTCAAGCCCTTCCGTCACTATGTGGACCTCCGCACTGTCGCACAGATGCCCGGGTGCGTACGAGGAACAACCACTCACTTTCAGCGGCAAGAGACACAGAAGGCCGTGATCTCATGCCTATTTTCTTTGGCCGAAGATGGTACAACTATACGGCCACAGGTTGGTGCAGGTGGTGCCACATAGACATAATCGCCAGAGGACGGGCTGCCGCCTGGCCACCCCAGAGCGAAGGCCTCAACGTGTATTAGTGGGAAACAAAACGGGAGGGTGGGGAGGGCATTGTGGTGGCTTCCCACTCGATGCACACAACTGAACACAAAAGACGCTGCTGCGGGGTGAGGGGGCCGTGCAGCTGTCAGACTATGCGGTACGTTGAACAACGGAGTATACCCAGGTGCGCGGGACTGCCGCAGGCGGGACTGCCGCAACCACTGGATATGCCAACCATGGGATCTGTGTGAACACAACACACGGATCGAACTGTGCCTGGAAATTAAAGGCACCGAGTGTGCTTTGGATGTGGGCTATGGCAGAAGTGTGAGGACTCTGCCCGTTCGTGCGTAGCTGCCTGGACAGCCGAGTTGCACCCCCTCGTCCTTGTTGTACGGCTTGAACTTTGACATTGTAGTCTTCAGCCTTTCATACATCCTTATGGGGGCCATCTTCGGTGCACTGCTGATGTCTGATATCAGTCCATGCCCCCTTCTTCATGGGCATCGGATGGCTCACTGCCACTATCACTGTCACTGGCCCAAGAACATGTGCACACAGATTCTGACACAAGTGATTTCGCAAGTGGCACAGTGCTCCTCTGTTGCTCGATATGCCTGCAGTTGATGCACTATGCCAGTCCGATCAGCGATTCTCCCGCATCGAGTAGAGATGCAACCGATGCGCCTGAAGGTCTGAAGGGGCTGGAAGCATGCCCCTCCTCTAGTACCTATGACCCCTTGTTTCCGGGGTAATTTTCTACTGTCTCGCATGTCACACCGCAAACAAGGTGTTGTCATGTTGCACTTTTGACCCCACGTATCGTCGGGCAGCACGGTTGGCAACACCGCTCACTGGATCACTGCGAGACATGATGGTTTGCGATTCTGCCTTCTGCCCAGGGGGGGCTGAGGTACAGCTTTGTGGTACATTTTTCCGGAACACGACTAAACTGCTCAGAAGTGCTCAAAAGTGCCCAAAACCGGGCGGAATTGTGTTTCTGGGGTCCCAGGGGTCATATTTTCAGGTTTGGTGACGTTTTTGGCCCCCAGACGCCGATGGTGAAAAGTTGGCCAGGTTAACAGCTTAAGACCACCCCTAGGGGGGGGGGTGATTTGTTTTACTGGTTACGGGTGACGAAGCGTAGCGAAGTGAAGAAAAAGGAACCGTTTGACTGAAGCTTTAGGATTATCATCTTCATGCCACTTCACAGGGCCACTCAGCCTTGAGACACAAGCGTGCGTCTGACGATGTGGTGCTGATATCCAGGGGTATATCCAGTTGCTGGACAGGGTGTTTCAACCATAACGCAGAAGGAATGGAATTATATCCTCTGCTGGCCATGCCGGAGTGCCTGCCATCCAGGACACCGGAAACGGCGTGCGCACCTTTTTGTTAGGGTTCTTGAAAACCCCAACAGGGTGCACCAGGAGGCAGGCACACCCCCACACCCCCCACCCCCTGCTGCATTCACTCAGCACCGCTGGGCATCAGTGGGTTGCTGAAAGGGTCTGCGGTCTCTCAGGATGCCCTCGCGTCACCCTATCTGTGCAGCGTATTAGAATCGTTCTCATGCTTGAGAGGGACACCACACACACACGCGTGAATGTTTTCACGCACACAATCTTCGCGGGGGGGGGGGGGGGGGGTGCTATTCAACCGTGCTCTCCACACCACACCGAACAAAAATTCAAAATGTAGAGGAAGAATGGAAGAACTGATGTGACACCGCTCACCTGTTCTTGCTGTGTTCTCCGCTGCGCATCTCCACAACACACACACACACACACTTCAGAGCTTGAGGCAGATTCTGGAAAGATCTGTTCTGCTCTCTGCTTAGAACGATCGCTGGGAAAGGGGCTGGGATCGGGGGGGGGGGGGGGTGGGGTGGGGGGGGGCGAGATAGCATTTCGCAGACCCCGTGAGTGCTCCGACCCGCCCATTGTCACCCCCCCTGCTCCCTGCCTGCAGCCGGCGCTGCGTGGGCTGCAGGCGTATCGGGGGGGGTGCTTGGGGTGGAGGGGTTGAACAAAAATAGAACGCCCTGGCGGTGCACGCCGCAGTAGCCGGGCGACTGGTCAGAATTCACTACCGCATCGCGTGTGGAGGGCCAGTCTACCCCCCCTCTCGCCCTACCGGAACCCATATTTCACCCCTCCTTCCTCCCTGCCCTCCGCTGAGCACCTCTTTCGGCTTTCTGGTTGTATTATGTGGGCCAGGCCGACGGTCGCCTTCGCATACAGAGAGCCGCTTTTTTTGGTCGTGTTTCGATCAGTTCTACAAAGCGCATCCGCAACCGTTTTCCAACCTTCAAAAGCGGGAGGCGGGAAACGGCGACTCCTTCCTGCAGGAGAGATGCGTCGGGTTGAAAAGGGCGTAGGCAATGCTTGGTTGGCGGGCTTTGCAACAGAACAGAAGTCTGTGAAAGGTGGAGGGTGGTTCTGTGCGAGACTGCACGACATCCACAGGCGGGATGGGCTCTCAGAAGGGCCGAACTCTCTGGAGGAACAGTCTCTGTGCAATGGGAACTCGGGTAAAGATGAGAGCTCTTTTAGAACAAGGTGTGGCAGCACAGGAACTGCCACGAGGGGGGGGGGGGGGGGACGCACAGGTTGTGCTGGGTGTGGGGGTGGGGCGGGGCGCCAAAGTGTGGGTGGGTGTGTGCCTGCGGTTCCAACAACCCAGACGTCGGCAGGGAACGGTGTGATGATGTGTGTTGTCTCGTTGTTATACTGTCTCTTTTTTGCTCTGGCGGGGGGTGGGTGGGGTGGGGGGGCATATATAGTTATGTTGCAAAGGCCTTTTGGAGAACAAGCAGGCACGCCAAAACCACCCCCCTCCCCTCCCCTGCCCCGCCCCGCCTACCCATCCTATTTGTTGCACGCAGCCATGCGAATATTTTTTTTGCAACAGTCTGCTTATCCGATCTGGCCATGCTGCAACACGCATTGCCAAGAAGTGAACTGGCGGACAGAACAGCGCACAGCTGGGTGGGTGGGGAGGTCAGTATCCACCCACAGCACCCAGGAGGGTGCGGCATATCTTTGCACCATGTCTGCTGGGGAGGGCACCTGCGTCAACAAATGGGTTGCCAGCAATGAGGCGTCGTTTGTGCCCCCGGTCTGCAACAAGCTGATGTACGGCAAGGGCACGCAGCACAAAGTGATGTTCGTCGGTGGCCCGAATGTGCGGAAGGACTACCACATGAACGAGGGCGAGGAGATGTTCCTCATGCTGCGGGGCAACATGCTGCTGAAGGTGATGGAGCAGGGCAAGCCCAAGGACATCCCCATCCGTGAGGGCGAGATCTTCATGCTCCCAGGCGGCGTGCCGCACTCCCCCAACAGGCCCGAAACAGGCAGCATCGGGTTGGTTATCGAGCGCGAACGCCTCGAAAACGAAACGGATGGCGTGAGGTGGTACGTCGATGACAGCAACGAGACTGTCCTCTACGAGCGGTGGTTCCACTGCACCGACCTCGGCACCCAGCTTGCCCCCGTCATCAAGGGGTACTTCGCGTCGGAGGAGCACAGCACGCGTGTGCCTTCAAAGGATATTGGAGAGCCGGGCTTCGCCATCAACACACACTCGAAGTGTGCTGCCCCCTTCAGCTTCGCCGACTGGCTGTCCGAGAAGGACGCAGAGTTGAAGGAGGGTCCCGTCCCCCTCTTCGGGGATGAGTTCAAGGTTGTGGTGTACGGCGCAGCGGGTGACTTCCAGGGTGTCACCGACAAGGAGACCTTTGTGTGGCAGCTGAAGGGGTCTGCCACCTACCACGTGCCGGCAGGAGAGCTGCTCCTCGGCCCCGACGAGTGTCACGTCCTCCCCGCGCTTGCGCGGATCACAGGCCGGACTGCGGACTCCCGCATCCTGGTGTGCCAGTCGTCTAAGCCGAACCCCTTTGCCAGCCCTGCAGCAGACAAGTGATAGAGTGTGTTTGGTGTGGGTGTGTCTTGCCCTGTGTGTGTGAGAGTGTGCCAAAGGGACCCCGAGTGTTGCGAGTCTCGCAGTGGTGGTGGCGCAAAGGAAGGCCAACAATCGCCCCCTCAGGTGGGGCTTATGTGAGGCCCAGTATGCGCTTGTGCTCAGCTCCAGGAGAGGGGGGCAGGGGAGGGGGCAGGCAAAGCCCGCCGCCCCCTCTGCCTGGCTTGGTGTGGCTTGTCAGGTGCGCCAGATGTGCTCGTTGCCGGAAGGTTCGGAGCGGTGTGCCCATGGCCCCATCCAGTGTTGCGGAGGGTCGGCTGGCAGGGTGGGAGACTGTCCATCCCCAGCTGTGCATTGTCGACAGAACATGCCGTGTCTTTTTGGCGACTCTGCCCACAGTTCCCCTTCTCTGATCGACTACCTTGAGGCTCGAGCGGGCCGGCATCGAGAAGCAGCAATGGCACGGAGGGAGGCCACCCCACACCCACAGGTGTCAGCTACACGTGTTGCTCCTCTTTTCTATTCTTGAAGCCCCTATTCCTGCCGTCCTTGAAAGCAGGACAAGGTGTACGCCATGATGTCACGGGCTGCAGCGGTGCTCGCGGTGTGCGCAGCGTGGGGTGTTGCAGGGACGCCTGCCTGGGACTATGAGTACGACATTGTGGATGGGGACGTGCAGGTGCCGCGTGGGCGTGCTGGGAAGGCACTTGGGGCGACGCCGCTGACGAGTGCTTCACAGCTGTTCCCCGTCGGGCAGGTGGTGAACTACGTGATTGCGGCGCCGATCAGCCAGACGGACAGCCGCATCGCAGGTGCCGTGGCGGACTGGGAGGCGAAGACGTGCTTCCGGTTCCGGCGCTGTACGTCGGACGCGAGCTGCGGGCGGCCCTACATCCGGTTTGCACAGGGGAGCGGGTGCAGCTCGCCCGTCGGGCGGCGCGGGGCCGGGGTGAACCAGATCTCTCTGGCGGGCGGGTGCGGGACGGGTGCCGCCATACATGAGATTGGCCACAGCCTTGGTCTTTCCCATGAACAGTCGCGCAAGGACCGGAACAACTTTGTGACTGTGGATCTGTCGCAGGTGCAACGTGGGCTGGAGGGGAACTTCCGGCAGAACGGGGCGAGCGCACGCGACCTGGGGGCGTACGACTACGGGTCCATCATGCACTACGGGCCGAACGGGTTCCGCATCGGGCGGCAGCCGACCATCGTCTCCCCGCAGCCGATCGGGCAGCGCAACGGACTGAGTGCTGGGGACGTGGCCGCAATCACCTTCATGTACAACGGGTGCTCCCCTACCTTCCCGCGCCCGCGCTGCCTGGCGTCTGTGGGTGCGTCCGCGACGCAGACCGTGCAGCCGTCTGAGACATTCAGCGTCGATTTCAACGCGCTGTACGACGCGTCGCGCACGATGCGGGTGACGTACGCGGGTACGACGGCACCGAACGCGCAGTTTGCGAGGTCGTCGGGGTCCACGCTGCGCGACACGGGGTTCGCACAGGTGCGCTTCACCCCGACGGCGGCAATGGCGGGGCAGACCTACACGCTGAGCGCCACATTCACGGGGAGCGACGGGCCTGCGTCGACGTGCACAGTGCGCGTGCGTGTGGCTGGCGGTGGTGGTGGTGGCGGTGGCGTGGTGCCGCCAACGCCTCCGACACGGCCTGTGACACCTCCCACCCCGCCTGCACCACGCCCGCCGACGCGCCCTGCCCCTGTGACGCCCCCGACACCGCCGACCAGGCCGGGGCGTGGCGGGCGTGGTGGGCGCGGTGGTGGCCGTGGTGGTCGTGGCGGCCGCCGCGGGAGGCGGTGATACTGACGGTGCTGCTTGTCCTTGCTTGCACATCATTTATGATATCTGAACACTTCTTTTCTTGCTCGCTTCCCACACCCCAACACACGCAAGGGCGGGCTCCACAACCCGCACAGGGTCGGCCCACTCAATGCTCAACCACCACATGCACAGACATAGACGCACGCTGCACTTGCAGTGTGTACGTGCACACTCGACAGGAGGCAACAAGACACAACGGTGCTGCCTGTCGTGTCGCCCTCCTGTTGTTGTGTTTCAGGGATGATCACACGAAGCAGGGATGATCGGTGTGTTCTCCCCTGCGACGAAAGCTTCACGTGTGGGTGAACGGTGTGTAGGCACGGCGGTGCGCCACCTCATTCAGTTGAGGGGGCGTGTTGCCGTGCCTCGTATATTATTGGAGGCACTGCCCTCCTGCTTGTCTTTTCTTGTCTTGCCCTCCATGTGGGGTCGTTTTGTTTACTTTCCCTTCCAAACAGCCCCAGTACTAATAGACAAGCCCACAGGGCGACACACGGAAAATTGTGGTTGTGTGCACACTGCTGCGGCTGTGGCATCGCTGCGATGGCAGCGGTGTGCTTCTTGTTGCGGGAATTCCTCCATTTGTCGCCCGTACCGCTTGTTCCACCCCCACCCCCTCCACCCGTGGCATCGCGGCTGCTTGTGGCCGCGGTGCCCCCTTTGTCCCAGCCTTGCGGGAACCACGTTTCTCTGCATGGATGTCTATGTGCCGTCACTACCGGCTGAAGGGTTGAACAAGTGCAGAAATGAATGGGAACTTCGCCCCCCCTCTCCCCACCTCCCGACACGACGGCTGTTGCAACACCAACATGCGTGACATCACAAGCCACCCAACACCCTGCGGGGCACCAATGGTGTCCCCTCAGACACAACACACGATGCCTGGTTTATGTATTCAACGCCCATTCTTAAACCCTGTGCCTGGAATTTTGTCCAAAAAATATCACGTTTTCGCACAAGGCATAAAATGGTCAAAAAACCCGAAAATCGGGTTTGTAGGGTATATGTCCCCTGTCTGAAAATGCAAAATATGGCCCCGCAGGTGCCCCCAGAGTGATTTAAAATTGGAAAATCGACATTTTCCACCTACGGGAAATCCCCCAAAATAGGGGGTCTCCAGTCACGAACCCCAAAAAAATGTCCCGCGCGCCTCTAAGGCACTCTGGATTTTTATTATGTCATCCAGATGTCACATCTGGGTCCAGGAACACCGGTTTTTGGCCTCAGGAAGTCGAAAAATATGTGTGGACATTTTTATTCCTGACCAGGATCCCCTAAAAGCCCGATTTCCCCTGTTTACACATGGGGGATTTCTTGCAACGCCCGCTCGTGTGCTGAGTGTGTTATCCGCGACATGGATGCGGTCGCCCTCTTCCTCCCAGAAGCCACTGATCTTCCTCGTCCAACTTCACCTCTGGATGTACGCGGCACGTGCTTGGGTTGTCCTGTCGCAGTGCAGCAGAAGGTCCCCTGTGCACTGCTGCCCAAGCCATTTCGGCTGCACGGAATACGCCACGCAGAGTAACCTGGTATCGCGTGACCAGCTCGTGAGGCTTGTGCCCCGAATCGAATCGATATGGGCTGATCCGGCCTTGGGGATTTTACAGAAAATCGCAAAGAAGCGGCACCGGGCCACCAAAAAGTCGCAAAAAATCGCAAAAAATCGCAGCGATTTTTTGCGAATTTTCGCGACTTTTTGCGATTTTTTGCGAATCGGATTGAGATCGTGATTTTTTTGTTGTGAGGCGTTTTTTTTGTTAGGCGGTAGCAGGGTGTTCGCTATCTCCCACCTTCCTAAAATTGCCTCCTCAATTTTTTTCGCGCGCGCGAAATCATGCAATATCTGCCCCTCGAACAAATTGCCTCAAGGGTCCAGACCAGGGTACTGTATATGTTTGGCGCAATGGGCCCATTTCGCTGTTCGCGGCTCGCAAAATGGAGGTTTTACTGAGTACTTCGGGAGTTGGCCTTTGACAAAACTGATGTGAGCATGTGTATGAGCCTGACTTGAACCCAAAACAGGATCACGGACCGTCGACGATACCCGTTCTCGGGAAGGAAGGGCACGGTCACATGCGCTCGTCAGTTCCCGTTGGACAGACTTCACAGGTCACAGGGGGGTCTGGGGGGCGGAGCCCCCCAGCCGCCGGAGGCCACGGTAGTGAACATTTGTCAGCCTCGTCCCCGAGTCTGCTTCATAGTCGAACACCACATGCAGACAATGTGCACCTTGAGACAGCATGCTCAAGAGGTGCATCGGCCTGGCGCCTGTGGCAGGCCACTATGCTCTTGGCTTCGGCCTCCTCTGGCCTTGACCATGCTGATGCCGACAATAGCTCCGACGGTCCCCAGCACGTTCAGATCTCGCTTCTTTGGGTTACTTCCGAGGGTAGGCACTTCCACACAGGCGACGCCGCAGCTGCCTTGCGCTCCAAGAGCACAACCAGCTGTTTTTTCGTGACTCCACAGGTGACCTTTGCATCGCCAGCCGCTCTTTTTCTCCGTGACTTCACAGTCGGGCTGCGGGTACGAGTCACTCCTCGCCGCCCCTGGCCTGCAGGGCTGCTCCAGGTCCTATCTGCGGGCGGCGCGACGGGTCGGGGGCGGGCCCACCGTGCGGGTTGGGGTGAACAGCGGACCGGTCGCCTCAGGAAAACGCTCTCACAAGCGTGTCAACTACTTCGGGCACACCGTGGGTGTGGGCCACCTGGATGCGGTGGCCCTCCGCACCGACCTGTGGGACCAGGTATCGCGGACCTGCCTCCCTGCAGTGTCGGCCCCCCGAGGAGATGGCGCTGAAGGGGGTGAAGCAGATGGTGCTGATGACCTGCATCTGGCACAAAATAATCCTACTCGACAGTGAGCCCTGAGCTCCCGGAACATGAGAAGACCATCAGCTGTTTTGCCGGCGATTCCACAACGCCCGAAGCTGACCACACGAGAAGATCATGAGCTGGTCGCCCCCCGACTCCACAGTGAGCCCTGAGCACCCGGAGCTGGTCGCATTAGATGCAGACCTCTGCATCACTCGCTGTTGCGCCTGCGACGCCAGCGGGTCCTGAGCTCCAGGAGCACCCGCGCGCAAACATTCGCTCGGTGACTCCATAGTGATCCATGAACACCAGAAGCTGCTCGTAGGAGAAGAAGTCCTCGGCACTAGCTGTCCGTCCTGCGACCCCACAGTCGAGCGGGAGAGACTTGGGTTTCCTGAGCTCCAGGAGTCGCACGATAAGACCTCCACGGGCCGCTTTTATCCGATGCCACAGCCGAGCCCGAGCTCCAGGAGCATCCGCGCATCTGGCCGTTCTTTGCGACTCATGTCTTGCTCTCCTCTTGACCAGACACCGACCAGCGGCAGTTCTGTCTTGAGGTTCTATCACTCTGTCCCGACTACGCACACTTCACGCTCGTCGCTCTCTACGTCTTCACCGTATTCCAAGGATCACCGACCAGCGGCAGTCCTGTCTTAGAACACTCTCTCGCACCTCGTACCGATGATGTTGTCTGATGATGACTCCGGAGTGGTGTGTCACGTCGGCGACTACGACCAAATATAGTTTGCGTTGACGCTTCCACCACCCTAGAGCCACAGCTGAGCCGTGAGTAACCATCCCACACACAACTAGTCGTTGGGTCATCTGGAGCTCATCGCATGAGAGGAACCCCCGTTCTACCGGCCATCCAGCTGACCCGAGGGCAAGCCCCATGAGCAGAAGACCTCATACGCAACTGGGCGTTCTTTCCGTACAACTCTACAGCTGACCCGTGAGCTCCGGGAGGGACCTTCCGCACAGTAGCCGCTTCCTGCGATTCCGCAGCCGAACCTGTGCTGTAAGCCTCCTTCGCCTACTACCATTCTCCCAGCCCCAGGAAGGGTAAAGATGAGCCTGTGGGGTTGGTCAGGGACTGGTTTTTGTCTTGGGAAGGGTCCCGTTGGGAAGAGTATCCGATTTGCTTGACCGCACGACCGTTGGGTGAAGGAGAAGCCGTACGGTACACTTCCTGTTCCTGGACGGATCGGGGTTGGAGTCGCGAGATGGCCGCCCGTCGTACGGCTCAAATTTCAGCGGCCGGATAGGATTTTCAGCCATTCTGGTGAGGCCATCCCAAAGTCGCATCCCACCGGCCGATATACCCACGTTCCGAATCCCGACCCAGGGGTATCCAAGCTTCGGTAAGGCTTGGGTGGGATTGAAGACCACTGCAAGCCTGAAGCTGAATGGCTGAACCTCGCTGTGCCCAGATCCCCTCCTGCAGCCAGGTAATGGGCTTGTCGCGGTGCAGCAACAGTTCGTTGGTGGTGGTGAGGGGGTGCCGGCTTGGGCCGTGGCGAAAGAGATGCTCTCTTGGTGGGGTGTGACCCGGTGCTGCAGGCAGGGTACGCGTACTGGTCTGTGTCCGGGCTGCTGTGGTCATCGACAAGGCTGTGTGGTGTCCGAAGGAGGTGGATGGTGGTTTCCCTCCCAGCTGGACCATCTGTGGATATGGCCTTCGCGTCTCTCCAATCCTGGGCTCAGGTGTCTCCAGATGATCATCACCCCTTGCCTTGCTGTAGGTCGGTGAGGATGGCGCCCGAGCTCCGCCTTGTAGATGGCGCAGCGGAGTCGTGCAGGTCAGGCTCCTTGAGGCCTCCGAAGTGATGTGCGCGCGCCACCTCGTGGTTCCTGGTAGAGTCGCAGACAGGTCCGTGCGCACGGTGGGAGCGTTCGTATCGTCCGTTCCGTGCCAGGTCCTGTAGAATACCTTTGGTTGACTCTCTTGGGTTCAAACACCCTTCAAGGTCCTTCGCTACGTCACCACTGGTCCTCAGTCAGAGGGGAAGAACGGCGTCCCTGACTTTTTTCACTGCTCACAGGAGCGAAGGCCAAGTCCAACATAAGTGGTAGCCTTGAAGAGAAGGCTCCTGATATCTCCAAGCATTGCACCGAAGACACACCTGCCCACCAGGTTCTTCCCGTCAGTCGAACAGTCTTTCTTGTTCATGTTCTGGGCAGGGCGCTCCCCCTCGGTCACCCCGAAGCCTGCTTCAACTAGGCTAGCCCAACATCTTCCCTCGGTGTTCTCAGGGGTGTCCTCAGTAGCTGAGCCCCTACGGCAAGGCAGCGTACCATGAGTACGGTCCTTTGCGAACCCGACGATGCAAACAGGCGGTACTAGTGGTTGCATACCACCGCAAGTATGACCCTGTTGCTGCGGAGTCATGTTTTCCATGAAGTGGGGTGGGTGGCGACAGGGTGTAAGCCACGAGGGGAGAGGCATGTGGAACGGCCACTGCCCAGTCCCCAGTATACTTACCTATCACCCCCACCCCCCGCCGACGGACCCAACAACGCAGAAAGCCGAAAAAATCGCAAAAAATCGCAAAAAGTCGTCAGCTGATTGAGGGTGTGCTATGAGGGCAAAAAGTCGCAAAAAATCGCAAAAAATCGCAGCGATTTTTTGCGATTTTTTGCGAATCGGATTGATATCGCGAGATTTTTTGTGTTTTCCCCAAGGCCGGATCAGCCCACGATAGGCTGCGAGCTGCATTGCCTCGGTCAGTTGATGTCCTTGTGTGTGCATTTTTGTGCACAACAGTCCCTTGGGTATCTGCGCAGGTGCCTGCACTGGACCAGGACTCCTGATTTGCCTCTGGCACTTGTGATCGGAACGGATGCGGCGACATGACACGGTGCCCATGAATAGCCATGCCGGCACGAAAGTACGTTCACGACGGTTGATTACCATTGCTGCACTCTGTCAGAACCAAGGGTCGCAGCTCACCTGAACGCCCACCAGGCCCCCCAACAGGGGGTGAAACCAAAGGGTCCCCCCTGGGGTTTTTTAACCCAAAATTTTCGAATTCGACATGTCCCCGGGATTTCCACTATGTCGCAGATTTCGACCATTGGGTCAAGAAAACCTAAAAATCTAGGGGGGGGTGCTGAAGGATTGCACTGAAAATTTTATCTAACTCGGTCAAAATTCCAGGCACAGGGTTTTATTATTTGGCTCACACGCCCACCCACACGGCATCCCTTTTTTTTGCAGGACCAGTCCACCCGACACAGCAGGCGTTTCGCAACTCTGCACCGAGATGGCTGTTGCGATGCATCTTGCTGTGGCGTTGCTGCTTGCCAGCTCTGCTGCAGGGTCACGCCCGCCCCCGCAGAAGCTGAAGCCGCTGAAGGTGGCATTCGGGAGCTGCAACCGCCCGGAATACACCACCCGCATCTGGGACCGTGTTGCGGAGTACCAGCCGGATGCATGGGTTTGGATGGGCGACAATGCCTACCTTGACCGTGGGAACCTGATTATGGACCGCGGGTTCCGCTTCAGGGGCATCCCTGTTGCGAAGAAGCTCTACAAAATGCTGCATGAGCGTGAAGACTACACCCGCGCCATGAGCACTGTGAAGGACTTCTTCGGGACGTGGGACGACCACGACTACGGCATCAACAACGGCGGTGCCAGCTTCCCCCAGAAGCAGGCCACAAAGGAGCTCACCGTGGAGTTCCTCAAATTCCCCGAGGGCCACCCTGTCCGCGATGAGAACTTCGAGGGGATCTACCACAGCTACATCGTGGCAGAGGGCACCCCCACGGAGGTGAAGTTCATCCTCCCCGACACCCGCTGGTTCCGCACGGACAACGTGCTGCTGGGCGACAAGCAGATGGCGTGGCTCGAGAAGGAGATCGCCGACTGCGAGGGCCGCCCCCTCTGCGTCCTCGTCTCCAGCGTGCAGGTCACCGCCCGGTGGGGGGACAACTTCAGCCTGCTGGAGCTGATGGAGACGTGGGCACACTACCCCTCGGAGCTGACCCGTCTCCTCACCGCCATCGAGGGCGTGCGCACCACACCCACGATCGTCCTCTCTGGCGACGTGCACATGGGGGACATGCGTGTCATCAACGACGCGGCACGCCAGGGGGCTCGCGAGGCTGTCTGCGAGTTTGGCGGTGTGCCTCTCACCCGCCCTCTGGTGGAGATCACGTCGAGTGGGATCACGCACACCATCGGCACGTTCCTGGCGTTCCCCTCGTGGATCTGGGGGAGCTTCCTCTCGAATGTGGAAGTGGCGCAGTACGCCGCGTCCGAAGACATGCAGAGGAAGATCCTCATCTTCAAGAACTTCGGCACGCTTGACTTCGATGGGCACACCGTGACGCTCGCCCTGCATGGGGAGGAGCCTCATGAGGTGTTCCCCATCACGTACTCCAGGGATGAGCTGCTCGGCATGACAGCAGGTGCGCAGGGCGACGCCACCAAGCCTGCCCAGTGCATCTCCGAGGAGACGTCCCCGGGGCCCTACAGCACGCCCCACCTCATCGGGGCGATCATCTTCTACGTCACGGTGAACCTGGTGTGCCTCGCGCTGCCCCCTCTCGCCTTCGGGTGGTACATCCTCAAAAGGCTCCGCCGCAATGGTCCCGCGCTCAAGCAGGAGTGATGCTTGCCAGGAAGCGCGGGGTCAAGATGGCTTCGGGGGTCTGGTTGATGGCATTCTCGGTTTGGCAGGGGCTGTGTGTGTGTGATGTGTGTGTATGTCATAGAGTGGAAGGCCTTCATCAGAGTTCGCTCGATGCGACCTACGCTCGCAACAAAAAAAGGTATCTTGAGGTGTGTGTGCCACAGTGTGAGATCACATCAAGGGTAAGGGTGCTCGCTGTGCTCTACACTACTCCAAAGATATTTCAC
Organism: Rhynchopus euleeides; assembly: GCA_963210315.1. NCBI lineage: Eukaryota > Euglenozoa > Diplonemea > Diplonemida > Diplonemidae > Rhynchopus > Rhynchopus euleeides. The sequence goes on from OY723284.1 coordinate 1,239,694, forward strand.
GTGTGTGCCTGTGCCTGCATACAGTGCGTGTTTTGGTATATTCTCAGTGTGTCTGTGAGTGGGAGGACGGTGAGCGGGGAGACAGGTCGAAAGGGAACGATATGGGACGCCCATCTATTTAGAGCCAAGTGACGATGCCCACGAGGCTGGCGCAGGTGTTGGGCTGCCTCGGGCAGCACGGGGCCGGGGGGGGGCACCACTCCACCCATTTCCCCCCCCCCCCCCCCCCGCCCCCGTAACCCTCGCCCGGCACCTCCTGCAGGCAGTGTCCGGGAAATGGGGCTCTCTTCACACCTCTTCGCAACACTGCGTGGCTATATTGGATTAGCGGACCTGCAACGTAACACTGCCCTATTGCGCAAGGGATGCTCAGCAGACATCAGTTTGAACGGTGGGTGGGTGGGTGGGCGTGGGCGTGGGCGCGAGTTTTGTCGGGCAAGCTGCAGCGCACCATGTGTGTGATGCGTGATGCACCTAATTACGGGAGGTGCTCAGCTGCTGCCCCCTTCCCTCCCCCCACGCCCGCCCTGCTCATCCCCCCTCTCCGCACCCTTCTGCACCGAGTAGTTCCCGTTGGCTTCAGCGGTGTCTCGTATTCAGATGGCTCTCGCTCTCGCTGCTCTCCCTCTCGTATCCTTCAGGTGTGAACATCCACGAAACGAAGCCGCCTTGTGCTCTTCTCTCCCCTCCCTCCCTCTCGAAGCAGCAGCTTGCCTGCAGAAAGCAAAGTTCCCGGGAAATCAGGGGCTGCTCCGCCCCACAGAGAAGAAGGAAAAAGGGCAGATGCGGTGAGAACTGAGGAGGCAGAGAGTTCAAGCGTGTGTGGGTGTTCCTGTCCCCCTGCCCCCCCCTCCGCCCACCCACCCTGACCCCTGACCCCCCCCCCCCAATCCACGTGGTGTGCTATTCGCAGCGGGGTGTTGTGTGGTGGGGTGCAGGGGACTGGACACGTTACGAGCGATATTTTTTTGCTGTCACATCCCGGCTCTCTTTGCACCGTGGTGCTGTGGGCGCGTCGTGTCAGGGGAAGCTATCAGGACAGGGCAGTGAAAGTCTTCCTTCTGCGCCAGACCTCGTGCATGACCTCGTGTATAAGGCTGAGCTAGGCACTACATTCCGCATAACATATGCGCGCGGTGTGTTCGCACTGCGTACACACACTCAGAGCAGCCCTCTCTTGCTGTTTATGGCCACATGGGTGTTTCTTTGCACCCCGATGCATCCCGTTCATCCCCTCTGTCACGCACATGCCATGCATACATCCACACCCCGTACACTAGTCCCTGCTTGATTCGATTTCCCCTTCGATCCCATTCCCTCTTCCAGACACGGATTTCCAATTGTGTGCATCCCATGGCCTTCAAGCTTTCTTGTGAAATTGAACGCTCTCACAACCCACACCCAATTTCTCCCCCATATCCAGTTGCATTATCCACACCAAAAAAAAACCGACCTCCCCCCCCCGAGAAAGTGTGGCGCTGTTGTTTTGGAAGCGCCTCCGCGTGGCTGCGTGTGTGTGTATTTTATTTTTCGAGAAGAAGAAGAAGAAGACCCGAGTGTGGTTACACGCCCCACACACCCCCCCCCCCCGCCCCCATTTCACTACCCCCCTCCCCAAAACGCCCGACATCCCCCTCCCCCACCCCACTACCATTTCCTTCTTTTCCAACCCCCCCACCCCCCCTTTCCCGCTTGCTGTCCACACCCCACACTACCACCACCACCCCCCCCCCCCATCCACCAATATCTGGCCCAAGAGCCTCCCCACCCACCCACACACACACACCCCTTTGTTTTTAAATCACAGACTTTTTTTAGTCCAGCTCATCGCTACACAGCACTACCCTATTGCCCGGAGCACGCTGCCCCTTCCCCCCCGCCCCCCCTTCCTGTTCCGCTGTCCCGGATGGATTTTTTTGTTGTTTTCGGTTCCTGAAACCAAATGGCATGGGGTGGTCGTCAGTGCGTTTTTTTTGGTGCATTTCCTGTTGAATTCGCTGAAAACTGACGAAGATTGACGAAGGATAACGACTACCGAAGACCCCCTAAATTGTCTTCGCGGGGTTTGCCCCGCACGAAGTCCCGTTTATGTTCTAGAGGACGGGAGGAGGTGATTCATTGTTGTTGTTCTTTGCAATTGTACGATTGCCTGCCTTCCTACCACCCCATCTCTCGTAAGGTTCTTACACATATCCCCCCCGCCCCACCGCCCGATGGACCTTTCAGCTGCTATCACTGCCATCACTGCCACCACCGCCGTGTCGTGTCCCTCTGCTCTTCTTTCTCGTTAACCCCGTCTCCTTTTCTCCTCAAGGAGTGATGCTCGCAAACCCGTCTGGGTTGACATGTATGTGCCCTAGTTTATTATCGGCTGGGACCCTCGCGTGAGGAAGCCAATCGTGAGAAGTGCGCGCAATACCGTCGAGTGGGTTATGGTGTCCGTGCAGGGGCAGCCTCAGCCCACTCAACGGTTAGAGCAACACACGCGCGGGCACATGCTCTGTGTGGTTGCCAATCGTTGAGCACAGCAAAGCAAGCCGGTTCCCAGCCTTCTGTGGTGGCTATTTTTTATTGAACTTGCCGATCGGAACTTGTTTGTTTATCCCTTCTCCCGCGCCGACCCTCAGCGCTCTGCGTGTGACAAGCTGAAGACGGGGGGGGAGTTGCCCCGAGCTGTCCGTGTGATTTATGTTGCAAATTGTATTCGTTCATTTTTTTGTTGTGCCGCAAAAAAAAACAAAATTCTTCTTTCGCAAAAAAAACGCACCAACAAACAGAAAGGGGTGGGGGCCAGGGCTGTTCCTAACTGGGGGGCTTGTTCCCCACTTTCAGGATTCTGAACTTTTTTTCTAAGAATTTTTGTAAGGGGAAAAAAAGTTTTTTTCTAAGAATTTTGTTAGGGGAATTTTTTTCTAAGGTTGTTTCGCAGAGGAAAAAACTTTTTCTACGTTTTCCCCAGTCGACAGGGCGCGCACAAGGATGGAAGGGAAGTCTGTCCCACGTACCGTTCGCCTTGCTGGCCAACTGGAGAGCCAGACGTTCACTACCGTGGCCTCCGGCGGCTGGGGGGCTCCGCCCCCCAGACCCCCCTGTGGCGTACGTCTCGTACTCAAGTCCTTCGAATCCCATCAAGTCGGGGTCCAACCACTCCAGTCGCCTCTGAGGACGCAGCCAACTCGCACAGAATCTGTACGCCCACACGAACAGATGTTCGCTACCGTGGCCTCCGGCGGCTGGGGGGCTCCGCCCCCCAGACCCCCCATGTAGCGTGTGCCCGTCCATCTATCTCACTTCCCCGGGTACAGTGCAGCGTAGGAGGTCAGCGCCGCATCCATGAAGCGCTTCTTCGAAGCCTGGCTGACATCGGACAGGAGGTCGGGCTTCCCCACCTGGGAGGTACACTTGCCGCGTTCGCGACATGCGTGACACGCGACACGCTACCTGAAACGTGAGTGTGCCTTGCTAACACGGGCATTTCAACGGTCTGCCGACGACCGTTCCCCAAACCAGTAAACCAGCAGTTTTGGAAAATCGGAGAGATCACCCTACTGCGCTGAATATGGTGCGCACCACTGCAAAAATCCCCGGGAGCTTTTGGGCTTTCAGACCTGAAGGGGCCAGCAGGTGGGTGGCGTCGGGGAGTGGCAGCTTTGTAACTGTCCTCCAGCTGCCGGCATGTCCAGCCCTGCGAGAGTGCCAAGGTGTATTGAGTCCCTGCGGAGCACAACCCCCGATGAGAACGAGTGCCAGATGATCCTCATTCATTTTCAGCTGTGACGCGCATGAGGGGCACTCTCTGCCGCAAGCATCTGGGCATCACTCGAGAGCTGTCACATGATGACGCGGAGAGAAATCAGAGAAAAAGTCCCGCCTGACGGGCACGCGCCTGGAAACTGTGGGGGGGCGAGCAAAAAATCCCTTGTAAAAATTCTTAGAAAAAACCTGGTTCCCCGACCCAAAAAACCTGGAAAAAGGGCTCGTTCCCCGCCCAGGCCTGGTGGGGGCTACCTGGTCGTGTTGCAACCTGCCTGGGACAACAAATGATCCCCCGCGAGTTCCAATACGCACTAGCACCTTCAGCACCTTGGCAGTGGGAGGAGGTGTGGGTTGCCAGAGTCCAGCACGATTCCAGGGAGGAAGCCACGCCCCCACCACCACCCCCTTCTCTTTGCACCCTTACATTTCAAGGCAGGGTCAGCAGGAGTATGGTCAATGAAACCGTTCAATCGTTCAGAAACGACTTGGCCGAGGGTGCCCTCGCTCGGCTGAGGAACACCATTTTGGCTCTTTCTCCTTCTTTCAGATTTGCATCGCGCACCTGGTGTGTCCTGCATCATCTGAGAATTGCGCAAACACCACACCAGCCTGTGGTGCCATTCGCATCAAATTATCGTGAGTTCACTTGTCTGACACGAAACCAAACACGTGTATGGTGTGATCATATAGGGGTTCTGTGCCAGGTCTGTGCCAGTTCTGGGGGCCCTTCAGGAATCCTTCGAGAAATGTACCCTGGGGAAATGGTAGCTAACTTGGCCCCAACATGGAGCCGATCCTCGCAATCCTGAGGGCCTGGGGCCTCTTCAGCACCAAGTATGTGGGTTTGGTGTGTGTCGGGGACTGGGAGAGTTCACTTCTTGTGACAGGGTCAGTCGGGCAGCCAACACCCACCCAGACCGGGACCCCCAGACGGTTTTTTCACAAACCCGTTCATTTGAATATTCGGAATCTGTGCGGATCGTAGTGGGGTCACTTTATTGGCGTAGGTGGCACACATCACCCCTGAAATGTGGGTCTGGTTCCAAGGCGTGGGTGGACCAACACTGCCTCTGAGGTGACACCACAGGCTCTGGAAGGGCTCGAGTGGACTGGGCACTCGGTCGGTGGTGCACTGTGCAGTAGTCGGCACAGCCACAACCTAAAACCTCAAAGGCAGTGAGTCTGAGGAACCACACGTACACGGAATCGACATGGAACCCGATTTTCAATCACCCCAACATCGGGTTTGCATTCATTTGAATAATTGGACTCCGTGCAAATCGTACGGTTCACTTTTGCAGTGTAGGTGCCACACACCACCCCTGGAATGTTGGGTTGCTTCAGGTGTGGGGAAGTGACTCGCTCCCGATTGGGCCCGACAGACAGCCGTTATGGACTGCACCTTAGGTACCTGCCACCTACCCACTGACGTGACCCAGTAGTACCTCACCCTCTGGTTTTCCAACCCCTGTTCAGTTGAATATTAGGAATCTGTGCGTGTTGTGATGGGGTCATTTGGCCATGGGGTACACCCATATCTGGCCTTTCGTCACTGGGGCTCACCACAAGGTTTGTTTGTGGTCTCTCGACCCACTTCAGGGCCACTACAAACCTGCACGGACATTTCCTGAAGGATTGTGGACCGGTGTTCTGTGCCAGTTCTGGGGGGTTCCATGATCACACCAGTGTAATATTTTTTTTTGCTCTATCTCTAAAGCCATAATTTCCCTCTCTTTGGCGACTCCAGGCTCAGGGGCGTGTCTAAAACTCAGGGATTTACGGCGAAAACCGGTGCTTTCTACGGGTGCCAGCACCTTTAGTTCACCGTTGCTCTCCAGAAGGGGGTTTCTGAGAATCCCTGAAATTCCAAACACTAGACACCCCGCCCTCCTTAGCCAGATGACTGCTGGCTGCTCTCGGTGTGTCTCCCGAATGAGTCTCAACAAGGACCCCCCGGAACATGCCAGGCAGCCAGCCTTTGCTTTTGTTTAACCTATTTCCTGCAGATGGGAACCTCAAAACCAAGAGACAGGCAGGCAGGGGGAGCTGGCAGGATGTGCGAGCTTTTGGAGGGTACCCCCGGCAACGGCGCGCATGGGCACAGGGGTTTTTCAGAGGAAAAAAAACAGAGGACGTTTCTGGGTGTTTTTTTTGTGCTGGAAACTTCCTTAACTGCCCATGCGACAGCCTGTGTGTGTGGCTCTCTTGCTCTGCTGTTTCCCGCCTCCGCCCTTTCAACTCTATGCATATGATTCTGCATGCCTGTCTTGACGAGTGTACCGCGTGTAAGCAGTCTGACCACGATCACTGCGCTGCTCTATCGTCTCTCTTTGTTACTCCAACCACTCTATCCCCTCTACCACAGCTGAGCTGAGCGGTGCTCAAAGCATCGCATTGCTGCCCATCCCCGGCCATCCCGCCGTGGGTCTCGTACTTCGAACAGTCTACCGAACATTTGACCTCCTGTGTCATCACGCTTTGCCCTTTCTGCTTACACAAGCAAACGTCGCCACCTCAGGGGAACTGCCAGGAACACGGCTGAAAAAAAAACAATATTTTTCTCTTTCAAAACCGTTCAAAAATATCGTGTGCACATCCCCACCCCATACCCTGCACCCCTCTTCCCCCCGTCCCTTCTTCCAAGACACGCCGGTGGCAATATGGCTCTCTCTCTCCCCCTACCTACTCCCGAACGCCGAGACACAACTTGCTGGGGATTTAGGGAGAATCAACACCCACTTCCGACTAAGACAGCGTTACCCCCTCTTCCTCTTCCTCCTCCTCCTCCTCCCCCCCTGGAGTCCGAACATTCTGGATTCTAAATGACCCCCCATTTACTGCCTGTTGGACCTATTTCTTCCCGTGGTGATGCACTCCATTGTGCTTGCATGTGTTGGCAGTGGTGAAGGTGTATCAAGAGCTGCGTGCTCGGTGTGCCCCACACTGGCAACACAAATGTGCACACAGTGGTGTGGTTGGCATGGGATTTTTTCCCCTCCCCCACCCCCCCACCTCTTCTTGTTGGCGTTGATTATAGGCATGGTCCCATCCTTCCGGTCTAATTAGAGGAATTTGTGAGGGATATTTATTAGTGTGTGTGAGATGCGAGTCGAAGGTGCAGCAGTTGGGCAACCCCCCCTACAATGCCATCCCCTCCCCCCTTCTCCCCCGCACGTCAGGATATTGGCCGTTGCTTCCAAACAGAACCTTGTTGAATGGCTGGTTGGTGTTTAAATTGTACGGTTTGAACCACGGGGTAGTCCATTTTTCCTGTGCCAAACTGTTTTCGTGTGTCGCCAGAAATTGTTGCCAGCGGTTTGCTTCTTTTTCTGCGTATCGTGGCGTGATTCCCATTTCATTCTGTTTCGTTTGTTGGTTGGGTTTATATTATTTTTTTTACTAGTTACGAGCGACGAAGCGTAGCGAAGTCGCGAAGTAACGAAGGAAATCGTACGACTGAAGCTTTGGATTAGCACCTCATGCCACTTCACAGGGCCTCAACACAGCCTTGAGACAGCAAGTGTGCGCTCAACAAAAAGTAGTCCGGAACTGTTCTCCCACAGTTGCTGGACAGGGTGTCTATAATAAAGCGAAAGGAGTACGATTTTTGGCTTTGTTTAGTTCGTTTGTTTGATTGCCCATGCGGTCTCCTCAAGGGGACTTTGGCTTTCTAAACTGGTGGCGGTGCCACGTTCATTATGCAGTCACTGAACAAACATCGGTGGGTAAACACCGACCACCACCCATCTGCCATACTCAGAGCCATGGAGGGTGACCGGTAGATGAGGTGGGGAAAGTTCGTAACGCTGGTGGGACAAACCCACAATAGCGATCATCCCACCGATGTTTGTCGGCTGACTGTCTCGGGAATAATATACACAGAAAAAAAACCGTCGCACACCTTCCCGTCTCCGCCCAAGCCCGAAGTGGGAAGGGTGAAAAATTAATGTTCGAAACAAAATAGTTGAGCCACACTCACAGGGCCTGGAGCTGTTGGGGAACAGGACAGCCCTCCCACTCCGGTGTCCCGCACCCGACCACATCCACATTCCCACTCTCACTTCATGCATACGATCACCGCAGGGGCGCTCAAAATCCTGCTGGGCAACCCCACACACACAGGCATACAGAAACTGTGGAAGTGAAGCCGAACGAAATGAATTCATCTGTGTGGCAGGCAGGTTGGTTGCAGGCCATTCCACATCAGCTTGTGCATGCAGGGGGGTGTGGGGCACTATGTCTGGCAGGGGGATTGGCGTGTTGCCAGCTTCTTTACACGAGAGAGCTGCATCGTACCTCGCCTCGCCGTGCCTTGTGCCCCCCACGTCGTGTCAAACCTGAGAGTGGTGTGGTTTGTGGCCAAGCCCGAGGGTCGAGTTATTGCCGGATTTATTTTTGCCTGGGTCTGCTGGTGGCATGTATTTATTGTGTGTCGTCCTACTGTTGCCGTTGCTGTCACACACAACAAGGGATTTTTTGGCCACATGCATACCCTACAGATTTTGTTATATCAGGGGAACTGTATGGACACAATAAGCAGCAGCAGCCATAACCAACACAGGCAAAGAAGGCAAGAAACAGTCAGCACAGGTTGCAAAAGAAGAAGGCACGCATAGACCCACTCAAAGCGAAATGATAAAAGACTATCACATTTGGGTGATTGATGACTGCTGGATCTATGCACGGCAGCATCCAGTGTCTGATCAGGGTACCACGGAGGTGCTCGGACCTGATTCGATAATGTCTCCACCACCGGCGGGGTTCCAGCGATTTCACTGGGAAGATTTTGGGGTAAAAATCATCAAAAAAAACAAAAAAGCCCGGCCACCCAGGAAGATTTTCTTCCTGCACTATTTGTGGTGCGGGGGAGGCGGGATGGGGCAGGCATAAGGTGGGTAGGTGCGCAGCGACCCACACTCCACACACCCACACCTCGCCTCCGCAGGAAGATGCCAATGCAGACACAAACCACACTTTTTGGGTCTCGTCCAGAGAAAAAAATCGTGCGAAAGAATAATGAGACCTGGACAACCCCCCCCGCGTGACGTATGCCTGTCGACCAAGCCCTTTCGGATCACATCAGGTCATGGAATCCAGAGACCGCCCTCAGGAGGGCGCACCCTACTCACCACAGAATCTGTACCCCACAAGGAACAGGTGTTCGCTACCGTGGCCTCCGGCGGCTGGGGGGCTCCGCCCCCCAGACCCCCCCTGTGGACCTCTTTGCATTCTCTGGACCACCTCTAAGGGTACACCACTCTCTTCTCCGGGGTCAAACTGCATATTCCCACCAACCGTTCCAATGTTCCGGAACATGCCGTTTTCGGGGTTTTTCGGGTCACCTGCGGTGCGCACGGCCCAAAAAATGGGGTGAAACAGGTCACGAAAACCAAGAAAAAACTGAGTACAAATACCGGGTTTTTGGCCGCTTTTTGTCAGAATAAGCTTCAGGTATGACTGTAGGGGTGCGGGTTTGTGATTTGTGTGGTCTGTACGTGCCCTCCGGGCGCGCGAAGCGCGCCCGGAGGGCGCGCCTCGCCTGCGCGAAAAAAAAATCCTGGACGTTTAAAAAAATCTTCCTGGCTGTGGACCCCCCTGGAAGACCAGTGAAATCCCTGCGGGGTTCCCAAATAAAAAAATATGGACAGTCACGCACGCACGCACGCACACCTTTCTCTTTTGAAAGCCTTGCCTTAGAGCACACGTTCGTCTCGAGAACCACCTCTTCAGGCAAACCTTCAAAGCATCTCACCATGATTGAGGCACGATCTTCCACACGCACACACACCCCCACCCCATTCCCCCACACATATTTTTTGAGCGCCCTGGATCAGATAAAGCAACACACAGATATTCTTACCGAAGAAACCCCACCCCCGCCTCCCCCCCCCCCCCCACACACTCACCCCAACGCCCCTGCCTCCACAAGCTCAAAAAAAAGCTTGTTAGTTCTACCGGAGCCACCTCCAACACGTCCACCTGTGACTTGTCCCCCCACCCTTACCACCTCCCCTGTCTCTACGCCCTTGTGTCTACCTGCACAGAGGGTGAAGGGGGGGATGTATCGCACCTTCTTCTTTTTATCGACTCTCTTCTCTGAGTTACTCTGCGTTACGACCGTCCACTCCCCACAGATCTGAAGAGTTCTTCCGCCCCTCCCCCACCCCCCCACAAAAAAAGAAGGGTAACGGTCACCACCCCTTTTGCTCTTCCCAGGGCAACGCTACACAACAAAAAAAAGCCAATACCCCCTTCTCCTCCCTATTCTATTCACTGCCCCCACAACACGCCCTTGTGTCTTTGTCTTATTGTGTGATTTTATGTGTGAAACAACAGGTTGTTTCCCTCTGCTCCTGCCTCTCTCCTCACGTTACCCAACGTGTGTGGCGGGGGGGTGGTGGTGGTAGTTGAGTGTGTACACAAGGGGTATGAAGTGGAGGGTGAGGGTCGCACGGCTCAGGCGGCCCTTGCAAATATGCTTGTCGTGCCTCCTCTCTATCTGAAAGAGAACAGAGAAGGCAGACTGTGTGAGCATCAGACAAAGCATGAGTGTTCTGCAGGGGAGTTTTTTCACCCCCCCCCCCCCCATCCCCCCCCCCCCTTTTCTTTTTGAAATTTTCCCGGTTATTCGGAGTAGGTTAAGTTTCGCCATATTCCCCCCCCCCCCAGCCTCCCCGAGGCAAAACGATCCCCAAACTACTTCCAATTCAGTGGTGATGGAGAGGGTCGAGGGGGGGGGGGGGGGAGGAGTGTACAGGGGTGTTCTTTCTTTCTTTCTTTGGCCCATGTATTCTCTATGTGGTGGAGATTTGTTCTATTCGGAGTGACGGGCTAAATGAAAGATTCACCCCTCTCCCCCCCCCCCCACCCCCTGCGCCCCCCCCGTTCCCGCCACCTCATTCCAGTACACCCAACACCCAGCCCACCCCCAATTCTCAACATTCCCTCGACCCATCTCCCCCTCCCCCCCCCCCACCTGTGGCAGGGGTGGTGGTGGCAGTCTAATCCCTTCACCACCACCCCAGCAGTGTGTCTCTCGAAAAAGTTTTCTGCAGCAGAGTATTCCCCCCCCCCCCCCTCCCCCCACATCCGGAGTGATGTGATTATTTTATCGGCCAAAAAAACATTAGCTCGTGTGCGCGTATTGCGTGTGGTCTGAGCGTTGTCGCACGATATGTGGTGGTGATGCCTTTCGTGCCCCCCCCCCCTCCTCTTCCTCCCCACCCCACCCCACCCCGAATAAAATGAATGAGAAATGAGGAAGAGGGAAAAGGAAGAGAGTTCCAGCAGTGTCCCCTCCACCCACCCTGACCCCTGACCCCTGACCCCTCCCCCAATCCACGTGGCGTGCTGGGGAGGGTGGGGGTGTGGCTGTGCTTGTTATGGTGTGGCTCGTGCCGTCTGCCGGTCTTGTGCAGGGTGTTATAAGATAGCCCTGTGTTGCCCCACTTTGTCGCATCTGCATCAGTGTGTGGGTGGGGGGGTGTGTGGGAGATGCTGTTTTTGCCGCGCTGTGTTTACTGCAAACAGGGTTCCTGCCAATAGTGTCAAAAGAGTCTTAGAGATAAGCGGGACAGCGCTTTTAGGGCAGCAAATACCAGAGTTGCTTTTTTGTTTTGCCCGGATTTGGCGCGCAAACAACTGATCGCCCTATCTTTATTTTGGCTTGTCACATCATCGGTTCTCTTTCGCACTGCGAGTGGTCCGCCCGGTGTGTCCCCACCCACCCACCCGGTTTCTATTTGTGACGAAAAGCCAAAGGGTGTGTGAACTTGTTGAGACCAACCGCAACCCCCCACCCTCCCTTCCCACGTATTCTTGGTATTCCTCCCCCCACCCCCGTGTGCCACCCCCCCCCCCTTTTTTGTCTTGATTTGAAGAACCATATGCGTATTTTCAGGGGGTTTTCATACCCCCTCCACTCACGTCCTCATCTCTCCTCTACCCCATCCACCACGCCAATATGAATTTAGCAGCACTTTGGATGCTAGGAAACTGTTGTGCCCTGTCCCCCAGACAATAAGGAACATGGGATGGGCTTACATATGTGTCAGTAGCTCTGTGGCCAGTGCGTCGGCATGGTGAAGCGTGTGATATGTGCTGTTTTGATATTGACACACCCCCTCTTCTTCTTCTTCTTATTTTTTAATTGTTCGTCTGCGAAGTAGAAAAAACGCTGCCGATGTGATAGGGGAACGAGCTGTCGTCAGAGAAAGTAAATATAACGTCACCGCTTGCATGAGGATGGGCACGTCTCACGCGCCCATGCCACATCATGTTATGATGGCAGGTTGACCTCAACCCCAATCGGACACCGAAGAGGAATCGAGGTGATTCTTAGGCAATGCCACCCGCGTGGCCCGAAGAACCCCAAGGAGCCGCCCTCCCTCCGGGGCTGTTGTTAGGATAACGGGCCAAACAAAATACTTTTAGTTCAAAAAACCCCCTCTCAAAAAACCCCACTCTCGTCACCAGGGGAACACAACTGACACATCACACACACAATGTCCCACGCTGCCTCTGTCCCCCTGCACCCCTCCACGACGGGGTTCCCTGGGGAGGCGTCGGCTAAGCCGGCGCCGAGCGAAGCTGCAGGGAGGAAGCAGCGATGGGTGTTGCGGGAGAAGGAGTGGAGTGCCGACGTCAGGCACTCAACAGACGAGCTGGCCGCCAAGGGCGGCATTATGCTGTGCGCCAAAGGCGACGCACAGCGCCTGATCGCGAGGTGCAGGGAGCACCCGCCGCCGGGACCGGCGGCAATCCTGACCGTCGAGGCGACGGAGGGGGGGAAGGGGCGCAGCCGTGTCCTCTCCCTCCTGGTCGAGCGCGACGGCGAGACCCGGGGGCTGCGGCGGCACCTGCTGCAGCTCCACAGTGACCCCGTACACTACGGGGCTAGCAGCAGCCCGGGCCTGAAAGCCCCCAAGGGCACCCGGGAGTGGGTGGTGATGGAAGCACCGCCAGCCACCCCCCTCACACACACACACATCCGCACCTGGCTGCGGGCCCACGGCGCGGAGCCGGACGCGGTCATCGCGATGACCGGCACCACCTGGGCCCGCCGCTTCAAGGTGGGTGTGGACAGTCGACAGGTCAAGGACCTGCTGCGTGCGAGCGGCGAGAGCGACATCTTCTGCCGCCCCCATTTCCACACCACCACACACCCCGACACAGTCGTGCGCCTGCCGCTCGACGCCACCATCCAGCAGGCACAGGAGAAGGCGGGCCGGCTGAGCGGAAGGGTCGTCCTGGTGAAGGGCGGCCTCGGCATCGCAGTGCCGAACACCGCCGGGCACTGTGCCACGGCAGCAGTCGTCGGTGACGAAGCTGCAACCCCCCTGCAGGGGAAATATGTACTGGAAGGGCTGCCCACACAGTACACCGCCCGCTGCACCAGGGACCTGCTAGAGGAAATAGGCTGGCAGGCCCACATCCTGGCGTCAGCCAGGGAACCGAACGGGCGAGCAGTGCTGCTGCGCGCCCCCACCGCCCCCCAAAAACTCGGCGCGTACTGCGTCGACAGCAACACCTACCTGGTGTTGCGGCGGTACCGCGAGCCCGAGGACCTGGGGCTCTTCCCCCGCCGACGGAGGGCAAAGCGCACCAAGCCCCCGCCGAAGCCGACCCCACCTCCCGCAGCCCCGGAGCAGCCGCAGGGAGTGCCGGGGAGTGAGCTGGCGAACAAGGCGACAAAGAAGACGAAGAGCAACAAGAGCAAAAAGAAGAAGTCCAAAATCGACGCTGAGATGAAGGACAACGCCCCAACGCCCCACGCCACCACGACCACCGACCCCGCCGCCGCCGCCACCGCCGCCGCAGCAGCCACCGCCACCGCCAACCTCGCCAGGGTGCAAGCCCTCCTCGAGCAGGCAGAGCGGCGTGCCGCCGAGGCAGAGCGGCGGGCCACCGCGGCAGAGGAGCGGGCCGTGAACCAGGAGAGCCAGTTCACGGCCGCCCTGCGAGCGATGCAGGCTCGCCTGCAGCACCTGGAGGCGGCAACGAAGCCGCAATCTAAGCCGAAGAAGCAGACCAAGCCGGGCTCCAACCCCCTTCCTCGAAAGGCCGACCCGGCCTCCACCACCCCAGACCGGGGGACCAAGGGCCCACCCCCGAAGTCCGCCTCCCCGAAGCCCCGGACACGCACGGGGCTGACTCCTAAGAAGAAAAGCCGGACACTCACCCCGACTCGGACTACAACCCTCCGCACGAAGCACATGGCCCCGGCGGAGCCGGTGCAGAAACGCCTGTGTGAAGAGCCCCTCTTCAACTGACGGGGAAGCCCGCCATCCCCAAACCGACCGCGCCACATCTTCGAGACCAAGCGAGACCTTCTCCTCCGGGCGGGTGACATCGAGCAGAACCCTGGTCCGGCACAGCACCTCAAGTGCCTGACCTGGAACTGCAACGGTCTCACCGAGGCGAAAAAAGCGGAACTACAGCACCACCTCGCAACCCAACGGTACGACGTCGTGCATCTGCAAGAGCTCCGAGCAGCACAGGGGGGAGACCCCAAGTTCCCGGGCTACTCCACATTTCTCCGACGCCGCACCCAGAAGCGCTGTAAAGGGACGCTCACCTCCGGAGGCGGGATCGCAACGCTAGTGCGGGAGGACCTACACGCGACTCTCATTGCCACCGCACCAGACGCTAGTGTAACAGAGACCCTCACAGTGCGAGTCACGGGACCGGAAAGCGCCGTCACGTTCACCAATGTGTACCGCCCCTCGGGAGTCGGCACTAGCAACGACCCACGCCACGATGACTTCTCTACATCCCTGCTACCACACACGCCGGAGTCCGTCATAGCTGGCGACTTCAACATCCACAACCGTGCCTGGGATAAACATGCGCGCTGTGACAACAAGGGAACTGATCTGTACCACTGGTCCCTCCTCAACGGCATGTCACTGTGCAACGACCCCGACCACCCCACACGCATGCGCCGCGACTCCAAGTCCTCGCCGGACATCGTCTTCGCCCACTACGAGTTGGGGGAGGTCACCTGGAATACCCTGGACCAGTGGCAATCAGACCACTTCGCCATCCAATACACCGTCCCTTTTGAACGAACGCCAGCAGCTGCGACACACCCGACAGCCAAGGCCCGTCAACTGTGGAACTGGGCAGCAGCGGACTGGCCCGCCTTCACCGAGGAGCTCGAACGGCTATCACGCAAAGTGACGAAGTGGTGTGACCCGAAGGAGTCCTTCCACAAGTGGCTTGGACTGGTGCGAACGGTCGCAGCCAAGCACATCCCGACGAAGCGTAGCTCACGCCCCCGCAAGAGGTGGTTCACGAGCAAGGTGAAACGCGCGGTACGGGCGCGGAACGAAGAATCACGCAGACACGCCCAGACTACACACCTGTCCCAGGACGACTACGACAAACTGGACAAGCTGACCACCGACGCCACCAACGCCGTCCTCGAAGCAAAACGCACAACTTGGGAAACCAGGTGCCAGGCTGCGAGCACCAGCAGCGACCTCGGCGCCACCTTCCGGCTTGTGCGAGAACTCGACGGCCGCAAACTTCAACAGGCCGCCTTCCCGCTTGTCGACGGAGGGGTCCCGGTGACCGACCCCAAAGCTAAGGCGGACCTCCTCTGCAGCCACTACGCCAAGATCAGTGAAGGGAACGACCAACAGTCACAATCGGTACCCACCCCGCAACATGCGAATGGCCAGACACCCCCCGAGCTCTCAGCTGCCGAAGACGACTTCTCCAAAGAGGAGCTGAGCGCAGCCCTGTCCGAACTGCAGGAGCGAAAATCCCCAGGGCCTGACGACCTCAACAACGAACTGCTGATGCACCTCGGCCCCCAAGCGCGGCAGGGACTCCTGCACGTGCTCAACCTGTCGTGGAACAGCGGCATCCTCCCCGACGCATGGACGCGAGCAGTCATCGTCCCGATCCTGAAACCGGGGAAGCCAGCGACGGCAGCATCCTCGTACCGACCAATTGCGCTCACCAGCACAGCATGCAAGGTACTGGAAAAAATGGTGAAGAGGCGCATGGAGCAGCTCATGCTTGACGACGCATACCCGCAAGTCGAGGGGCACTGCCCGAACCAAGCGGGATTCCAGCGACTGAGATCGACAACCGACCAGCTAGCCTACATAACCCAAACAGCGACGGACGCCCTCTCCTCCGGGAAGGCAGCTGTCACCCTGTACTTCGACCTCGAGAAAGCCTTCGACAAGGTCAGCAAGCTCGCAGTCATCAACAGCGTCAGACGAAAGGGCTTCCCCCCGAAGTTCACCCGATGGCTGCACAACTACCTCAGCAACCGCCGGGCCGCCGCACAGGTGCACGGGGTGAGAAGCGACTACTACGACTTCAACAACGGTGTCCCACAAGGAACAGTGCTCTCGCCCCTGCTCTTCAACTGCGTGATGGATGACGTATCTCGAGCCATCACCGCCTCCCCGGACGTCCACCCTGCGGTGTTCGCAGATGACATTGCAGTACTCGTCGTCGGGGACACCTACACCGACGCCCTAAGCACCGCACAGGGCGTCATATCAGCACTCGCCGCCGAAGTCCCACTCCACGGGCTGCAGCTCTCCCCCAGCAAGTGCTGCTACACGCTGATGGGAACGACGCCTGAAGCACTGGGCGAGCACAAGCGCATGGAGCTCCCAGACGGCACCCCCCTCCAGCACGACTCCACAGCAAAATACCTCGGGGTTTACATCGATGCCTGCTACACGATGTCGGACCACGTCGACCACGTCGTGACCACCTGTATGCGACGCCTGAGCATACTGCGTATGTTGGCAGGCACCGACTGGGGCTCAAGTGGAGACACGCTGCGCCAGGCCTACCTGACGTATGTCTACCCCATCCTGATGTACGCCGCAAGCGTTTACACCCCTGGCCTGACCGCGAGGAACCTCAAACGCCTGCAAGATGTCCACCGCACCGCAGCCCTGATTATCACAGGCTGCATGAAGAACACCAGCACGGCGAAGCTCCTCTGGGAATCACACCTACGAGACCTCGACCTCGACTTCAAGGTTGCGGTGTGCACAGACCACGAACGCTTCCGCCGCGTGCCCCACTCCCCAGGATACCGGGCGCAACTAAATACCGGGAACACGGGAGGCAGCTGGCTACATCAGGCACGGAGTCTGGTGAAATCCTCGAAGGTCGACGGGCGCACCCCCCTGCTGGCCCCCCTGCATGCAGCACACCCCATCCCCCCCTGGGAATGGAACCTGGTGCTGCCACGAGTGCACATCCTGGCGACGCTGCCGGGGCTCACCGCCCCGAAGGCCGCCACCCCGAAAGACACCCTCCGGGACCTGGCAGAGCAGACCATCCAGGCCCTCCCGACGTGCGCCTGGCATGTCTACACCGACGGGTCAGTCTCCAACTCCACATCGCGGCAGCAACAGGGCGGCGCGGGCGCAGCGGTGTACAGCATGCCGGAGGGCCGCCTCAAGAAAAAGCTCGCCTGGCCGGCAGGACTCCGTTGCATCAGCTACCAGGCAGAGCTGGTGGCCATCAGAGAATCCCTCGCCCACCTATGCACCGTGGTAACCCAAGGCGAAACGGTCGCCATCCTCACCGACTCGCAGAGCGCACTGAATGCACTGCTGAGCGGCCCCCAGCGAGCGAGGGGGTCCACCGAATGGGACATCTGGCAGAGGCTGCGCAAGCTCGCCCAAACATACGATGTCACCACCCACCTCCGCTACATCCCGTCGCATGTTGGGGTGGTAGGGAACGAACTTGCTGACAAGCAGGCGCAGATCGGTGCGTTCAAGCCCCAGATGGAGCCGATCAGCCTCGCGTCGGCCCGTGTCACCCTCCGCCGACACATATACAGCGGGACCACGTTGCCCCGCACAGACAGCGTGTACGCGTATCGGTCAGGAATCGGGGAGACGCGACTGCAGCGCCCTGACCTCCGCATGGAGGGCCTTACCCGCTTAGGGGAAACCACCATCCGCCGCCTCCGGGCCGACCACCACCGCCTGGTGTACGACCACGACGTCCCGGGCAGCGCACAACCACCGTGCAAACCCTGCCTGAAGCTTGCGCCGGACAGCCCCCCGCCTGGGGTCTCGCTGAAGCACCTATTCTTCGGCTGTCCCGCGACAGCGTCAGCCCGACACCACCTCACAGCCACAAGCGTGCACAACCTGCTGCTGCACAACTGCAAGGGGGCCCTACGCTACCTGGCTGAGGCAGGGGTGACGGAGCACAGCGAGAAGGACTACCTGATCTCGTGAAACCTGCAAAAATCAACAGCGGTCAAGGGCTTCGGCCTGACACCCCAGCACCCCCCCCCCCCACCCCCAGACCCACGTCACTTTCCACGGGCCGCCAGGCGCGTCAGCGTCGGCGACCGCCCGCCCCCAGTCTGAGAGGCAGCAGCCACGACTCGGCAGGAGGCGGGCACAACAAAAAAAAGGGAGAGTCGTCACTGTGCATATCAGCACGGTCCCGCCCTCTGAGCCAGACTAACCCGCCCATAAAGGAAAAGAGGAAGAGGCGACGTAAGGCAATGCCTCCGTGCGGCAAGGAGAACACGAAACAGCGTCCCCCCTCACCGGGGGACGCGACGAGCACGGCCAAAAATCGTTCAAAATCGTTCAAATAACGAAATCGGGGGGGTTTCACGAACGCGATGCTTTACATTTTATTGCAGGCACACGTCTCGATGCACGTTGTGTTTGTGACCGCCCAAACAGAGCCCCATGCTGTGGGACATGTGTCAGAACACCGTCGTCTGAAAATGGAACCGCGAAGAGGAATGAGAAAGCGGCATTTTTTTCTAAAGAATTCAACCGAAGGGGGGGGGGTGTCTGCATCCGGAGGTCTGGAGGTCGCTGGTCAGACACGAGAGGGTGTCGGTGCTTGCATCACTGCTCTTGGCGAACCTTTAGTTGTTTGGCTGTCTCTGCATTGGGGTGAGGGATAGTGGACACCTGACGGCAGGCATGGCGTCTCGGTCAGAGGAACAAAGGAAATATGTCGGAACATCGCTTCTTTGTGCAACATCACTTGCGCGCACATGGATAGATCTAGCACCCGGGCATGTTACTGCCGATGCTTGAAGAACACAATCGACGCCATGCATTCTGCCTGCTTTGAACGCGCATATGCCATGTTGGCCTGCCTTTCGCTACTACCCAACAAAGACATAGCCCTTTTGGAGACAGAGCTGCCTTGTCAATCTGTGCAGTGCCCTTGTGGCCCTGCCATCAGAATCAACAGGGATCTGCCAGTGCTGTCATGGCCATTAGAGTGCGTCTGGGGGCAGTTGTTGCCGCGTCATTATCGGACCATCCCTTTCGAGTTTCTTGGCGGCCATGCTGCGTGGCAGTCTTGCCAAGGAAAGCCAAGCCAAACCCGAAATCCCCCACCCCACACACTTCAGACAACACCCTCCTATATATCCTTTCAGATTTTCAGGTTTCTACTTCCGCTTCCCTTCTTCCTTTTTTGCCCCCGGGGACACGGGTGGATTCAATCCAGGAT